>CM038143.1:512109287-512273103 GCA_021437245.1 Aegilops speltoides
AGTTTCACTTTTAATACCCCTGCCTTCCCGACCACGGATAGGCTGCGGGACTCCGCTTCTATATTGGAAAACACTGTGTTTGAGCTTCTGAATAGAAATGGCACCGGGTGTGGCTGAACCATCTACGATGGGGGGAGCGGAGGGAGGAAGCCGAACCGGGATTCCTGTTATTCATACGAAGGAACAAGAAAAGAAGAAGGCTCCTCCGGCATCGGAAGCAGAACTACCTGACCGAAGGAGATAGATAGGAAGGGAAGACGGTCATACAAAGGCCGAATAAAGCTCTCTTGAAGCTGCATGGAATGTACCATTTTTTGGTCAGAATCTTTACAGTAATGTCTATGTTGGATTCTCCGGTCGAAATACGGGAAAACTCCGAGCAAACCCTGCCTGGATAACATAACCACTGTGCTGAACTTCAAAAACCGACGCTATCGGGGCTTGTTGAGACCATAGATCGCTTTGCGTAAAGGACAGACAAGTGAAAGAAGCCCTCGTTCCCGCTCTTCTTTCCCCCGACTTACCCTTAGAAGGAAAGTAGGGGCCTCGGTTTCTGCAGAGCCAAATGCACTTATTTTCGAAGAAGAATGAGGCAATCGATCATCCGGACGAAAGGGATATGGAAAGTGGGCTGGAGAATCTAGGAGCGTAGTTCATGGATTTTCGATCAGGTCACCAATACTGCAGACATGGCTCTCGACATGGTTCAAGAAAACATCAACGTACGTGTGGTGAGCTGCGGGTTGCATTTGTGACCTTCCTGCATCTGTCTAGCTAGTTCCTGGGAGCTCGGCCTCCTTTGGTATTTTCCTCATGTTAGAGGCCTTGTTCCGTGGGTTTCCAGCTCCGGTCCGCCTAGACTGTTGCCCTATACTATTTCCTTAAGTTTAATATACTCGCCCAATGGTTGCCGGAACTCTGCTGCATCCACAACCACGCCGTCGTGTTGCTGGATCTTCATCAACCTCTCCTTCCGCCTTGCTGGATCAAGAAGGAGGAGACGTCATCCGCTTCGTACGTGTGTTGAACGCGGAGGTGCTGTCCGTTCGGCACTTGGTCATCGGTGATTTGGATCACAACGAGTACGACTCCCCTCAACCCCGTTCTCTTGAACGCTTCCGCTCGCGATCTACAAAGGTATGTAGATGCACTCCTATCGCTCGTTGCTAGATGAACTCATAGATGGATCTTGGTGAAACCGTAGGAAATTTTTTATTTTCTGCAACGTTCCCCAACAGTATCCTAGTTGGTGAGCTTGCCCACAATGATCACAGCTAGAACACCAACGCCACAACACAGCAATGGTGACGAACTGGACGAAGATGATGAAGTTCATCAGCTTCAGGCCGAACTGACGATCCACCTTAGCAGCTTCCACTTTGACAGCTCCAACCTTGCCACTGTCGACACTGCTGCCTCCGTGCTTTCGCACCCAGGCGGAGTAAGCTCGTTCTGCTGCCTGCCTAGTCTTGAACCCTCAATAGTTGTAGTTGCTATACGATGCCACTTGTGCATTGGCTTCTTCCCATGAACTATAAACCCCTGGAACCTCATCGATGAACACGGCATACCACTTTCCCTAGCAATGCACAAGAGGAAGAGTTGAAGCAGCAAATCAATGGAGCACAAGTAGCAAGCAAAGTAGCACAGAAACAACAATGGAGCAGAACAGAAGTAAAGCATGCATGATCATACGGCATAGCAAGTTCAACCTAGCACTACCTTGGTGTTAACCTACCACCACATCCAAAAGAGGGTGTCGTCCTACCACGGCAAGTTCACCATCAGTGTGAGGGGTTAGTATATACCACCTCACCAAAATATACAGACCATCAAATAGTTTTTGAGCCCTAGCTACACAAAATGTACATCGTCATCATCATTATCGTCGTCGTCGCCACCACCATCGCCGTCGGGGATCATGCACGCTCACAGGCAGCACTACTCTAGTAGTAGTGCTTGCCCAGCCAGCTCCTGAGCAACAGCACCCTGTGAGCGTCGGCCATGGCAACGAACCCAACACCCTAGGCCTTGTTGTCAAGCAGGTGGCTGAGAGCTGCCATGAGAGCCTCGTCGCTGAATCCACCCTGGGTCATGACAGCGCCATATAGGTCAGGGTGGACGTCGAGGGGCTTGCACTCCCTGATGGTTGTTGCCACCTCCTTCACCACCTCAGTCATGCTGCAAAAGACATTGATCTCCTCCTCCATCAAGCCTCCTCTCTTCCTCTTCCTATCATGGTTGGGGTCAAATGGCTTGTCGAAGGGCTTCGCAGCGGGCTTGTCAGGGCCATCAAGGACCTCGACGTCCGGTGTCCCAGGGAAGTCTGGCATGGGAGAACCAAGAGGCTCACCCGAGCCCATGGCATGCTTCCCAGTTGCCAGCCCGAAGGAGAAGATGTGCTGCATCTGGTTGTAGTTCTGGATGGGTGTGTTGAGGAACTCAGCATCCCTTGGGTGGTCCTAAGAATGAAACACTTGTATTTTTGGTTGCGATTAGGAGTAGGCAATGGTGGACAGTATGAAAAGGAAGAGGGTTGTGAGCTAACCGTGACATGGTCGGCGTACTGCTCTGCCTCTAGAACTATGGAGCAAGTGTTCTCATCCCATGAGGCGTCGCTAAGGTCTCTCAGATTGGACACTTGGATCCATCGACTTCTCCACTTCCTCGGGTGGTTGTACACCTGGGTGGAAGACACCTCTTGCCCACAGAACTCGAACACCTGCTTCGCAACGGTGTTCAAGTGCACCTCCTTGAAGCCCTTGTCAGTCCTAACTCCACTAGAGATGAGCTCACACATCTTGTTCAACACGAACGTGGACATGAACGGCTACCACTTCATGTTGTTCGACCTACCATCCTTCTTTGCCTTTGCTGTTGCTAGCTTGATTGCAGCGGCAGCAGCAGCAGGAGTTAGCTCAACGAGCACTACTGGCACTTAGAGGGAATCAGACTCGAACACCTCTGAATCAGGTGCCATCTCGGGCATAGGCTGCGAGTCCTCGACAAACGATGGAGCAAACTGGCTGTCGGACACGACAATGGCCTGACTAAGATCTTGCGTCTGCGTGGTCATGTCCTACAATTGTAGCACGCATTGACAGTGAGCATAGCACACAACATACCGGACAATCCATGAAAGCAGGAGCATACATGTACATGGTTCATCACTATCATAGCAAGCACATGCTTCATCACTATCATACTAAGCATACCAGACAATCTATGAGCGGAAACATACATCTACAACAAACAGCATGCTACAAATTGGACCACCAATAGCTACAAATCACAGATCTATGCATGATTCAACGCAATCACAAGGTTCAACTTCAAACTCTACTACTAATCTAGCCTACCACATGCTTGAACATCTAGCCCTACCACAAATTGCAACCGCAGCATAACAACCAACCATATCAGCTCACAGATCAGACCACTAATCAACCATGCATCTAGATCAAACCCTAGCTGCAGCTCAGATCTAGCTAGAAGGAACAGAGAGAAAGGGGGATTGAACTCACAGAGGCCATGGCTGCATCTTGAGGACGAGGGGGGACGGTGGTGTAAGATGAATGCCGGCCGGTGAAGGAGCTCCGACGCCGTGGACCGCCGGCCGATGAAGATGCGCCGCTTTACCTACTCGTCGGTGCCGATGCGCGTCGGTGGGAAGGTGCAAACGGAGGAAGAATGGTGGTAGGAGTTGGGGCGGTGAGGGGGGGGCTAAATAGGGGGTGGAGCGGCGGGAGGTGAGCCAAAATCCTCCCGCCGATTTTTCGGCGACGCGGGCGAGCTCGCGCCATCTCCCCTGCTCGCATGAGGGGAGAAGCGCGTCGCCCTCCCCTGCCTCGCCCGAGCCAGGCTCCCGAGCTACTGCCGAATCCTGGGTTTCCCCTGGGCCTGGCCTGCAGGTGCTTTAAGTTCCGTGCGATATGGGCCGCACAGTGAACGCAGGCAACCAAACGGGCCACTTTCTTCCTGCTCGGGCCAGGCTGGGCCTAATGCGGGCAACCAAACACGCCCTCATTCTCCTTGTTCTTGATGCGTGCATGGCCAGCGCGAGCCTCTGGCCGCTACAGTTGAGCGCCAGACGGCGGCCTTGTGGATTGGATGCACCCACCTGTGTACCAGCACCAGCACCGTGGAAAGTTCGTCAGCACAAATGATAAGTCAGTGTGTGATGTTAACTAAATAAGATGACATTTAAAGAAAATTCTTAGAGCTAACCACGAGCCAACGGTTCTGACATAGCCTTTGGTTTCAGAAATATTTGAGTCACACAACTAAAACAAATGACCAGACTTTTTGGTATGAACTTGACCTGAATCCCACATCAATATATAAGGAAATTACACAAAAGTTTGAAACTGGCTAAAAATATTGTATTGCTGATTTTAACCGAAATGTAAAAGTACCTCATTACAGGATTGATATTTCAGTACTAAAATGTTAGAAGATAAACCAAATAGCCCGCTCAAACAAATGGTTCAGAGATAATTAGAGCAAAATTCTCATTATTAATAGTCGAATCACCTCTTAGGGGTCACACCACAAAGCTTGATGCTCCAAGCTTTCTCCTAACCGATGAATCAGAAATCCATCTCTCAACCTTGTACATTAGTGGTGCACTGCTGCTTCGCGGTGTGGTTGATCCGGAGGTTGCGGAGTTTGGAGCAGCAGCGGAGCAGGTCCGTGAGCGCCACTGCCGCCGCCTTACCGTGCAGCTCAAGGCGCTCGAGGATGGAGAATGCGGGTAGGAGCTCGGTCCTCCTTGCCTCGCTGAGCACAGCCATGTCCTCGTGGGGGTTTACGTTTAGCTTCAGCTTCTTGGCGCCGGTGAAGTTGTGAAGGAACCGCCAAAATGTCTCGAGGTTGGCCTCGCCACCGCATGGATCCTCCTTGTGGCGCGGGACAAAATGCAGGTCGGCATGTGCCAAGTCCGGCGGCCGTGGGCTCAGTGAGAACGGCTGGAGAATCCCCTTATATGTGAAGCGACGTAGCTTCGGCGCGTCAATCTCCACGGGGACAACGCCAGCCTTGTCCTCTATGTAGTGTCGTCGCGCTGTGTAGTGATATCGCCAGGCATCCTTGTCCTTCCAGTTGCAGCTGTCCAGGACAAGCACGGTGGCCGCAGGGAGACGGAGCAGGGCTTCTGCGGGCGGCAGAGTTGGAGTTTTAAAGGCTTCCTGCCAAGAGTCCGACTCCCCATCTGTTGCTGTCGGTGGTGAGATGATGAGGGACTCAAGGTGGACGGTGACGAGCGCAGGCGCGGCATAGATAAGGCTCTGTAGGGCGTTGAGGCGCACGGTGCCATGATGCAGCCGCAGCGACGAAAGGCGCGGGAACACGACCCCGTTGGCAGGCGCAACGAGTTTGCGGCAGTTGGTGAGGTCCAGCACGCGGAGGTTCTCCGACTGCACGGAGCCTAGGTCGAACACGTAGTAGCCGAGGGAGCTGAGACTGGTCTGTTCGTCCGAGTAGACGTTGTGTGCGTCGAGCCGGAGCTCCTCGACGCGGCGCGCCGCCCGGTGGGAGAGCAGCTTGGCGAGCGCGCCCTGGCGCCACGACGACGACGGCAACTTCACATGCCTGTCACCGTTCAGGAATAAGTCGATCGAGTTGTGGCCGGTGACACGAAGGGTGAGCCTCGTGACGGGGACGTCCGCGGCGTGGAGCGCTGCCTCGGCCGCGGACACGAAGGCGTCGCGCCGGGAGAAGAAGAGGCGGTCGTCCGATTCTCCACTCTTATCATTGCACATGTACATGTAGTAGCCCCAGTTCTCGACGTACGTCTCTAGGTTTACGGCGCCTGAGGAGCGCCAGAGCGGCGAGCGCCATCGCCGCGAGAGCGCGGTCGTGGCGGCGGCCTGCTTGCCTGGGACGAAGTGGAGGACGCGCAGGAGGAGCTCGTCGGGGAGGTCGGACAGGCGGTCAACGCCGCCGGCCATCGTCTACGTCGGCGCCAAGAACGGCGATGCAATCGCGATCGCGATCACGATTCGTGTTGTGTCCTGTTTTTCAGGAACGGATTCGATTTCTTTTGGGGGAACCAGGACCTCGTATATATTTCACGACCTACGCAGTGATTTTTTTTTTCAGAAATCCTACGCGGTGAATACACGTACGTTTTTACGCTCGCGTCATCCTCTGTTGGGCGTGGCGGCCCGTGCAATGTTTAGGTTCTTGCGCGTACTTGTTTATTACTCCATATCGTTCCTAAATATTTGTCTTTTTAGGGATTTGAAATGAACCACCACCTATGGATGTATATAGACATACTTTAGAGTGTACATTTACTCATTTTACTCCGTATGTAGTCACTTGTTGAAATCTCTAGAAATGCAAATATTTAGGAACGGAGGGAGTAGACGTAGTAAGTACAGACTTGTGAGTACAACAAAATCAAGCATATTTTTCAGCCCGAATACAGGTGTTAATACTAGGAAGAATATTTGCAGAACCATTGATATTCTGACAAAGGCTTTGTCAGATAAATACCTTGGTCTCTCCACTATTTTGGGAGTGGATAGAAGTGACTGTTTTCAGCATCTAATTGGTAGAATTTTTCTAAAGGGATGGAAGGAGATGGCACTGTCCATGCAAGGGAAAGAAATTTTAATAAAGGCTGTGGCTCAAGCCAATCCCCTCCTATGTGATGTCTGTCTTTAATTGCCTAAAGGGATTTGCAAACTAATAACTGATGAGATTGCAGGGTTTTGGTGGGGAGACAGTGAAAAGAAAAATAAAATGCATTGGTTTGCATGGTGGAAATTGTGCATCCCAAAGAGAAAAGGGGGCTTGGGGTTTAGGGACCTTCACAGTTTTAATCTGTGCTTTATTAGCAAAACAGTGTTGGCGACTACTCCAGAATCTAGACTCTTTGTGTGCAAAGGTTCTTAATGCAAAATACTATCCAGACGGAAATATTCTTAATGCTGGCCCAAAGAAAGGTTCCTCCTTTACGTGGCAAAGTATTGTTTCAGGCATACAAACGTTCAAAAGGGGATGCATCTGGCTTGTTGGCAATGGCTCGCAAATTAATATCTGGAACGATTCATGGATTCCAACTAGTGAAAATCGATAAGATTATTACACCACGAGGAACAACTATGTTGGGTAAAAGTGGCCGAATTGATTGATCCGTATTCTGGTCAATGGGATGAGGAGCTGGTACGATCAGTTTTTTCACCGGTGGATGTGCACAGAATATTGCAAATACCACTTCGGCACCACACTCGTTCTGGCACCTTTTCTGTAAGATCAGCGTATCACGTTGAATTTGAACACCAATTTGGTCACAATTGAAACCGGAATGACAGGACGGGCAGCCATCAAGAATGTGATTCATGGAAGGAAGTGTGGGGTCTCGAGCTACCAAGGAAGGTTAAACACTTTGTGTGGAAAGTGCTTCGAGGGGCCTTACCGTGTCGAGGTACACTGGCAGGTAGACATATCCCAACTTCCGCGCAGTGCCCTGTTTGCCGCATTGGCTGTGAGGACTCGCAGCATTGCCTTTTTATATGTAAGCGAGCATTGGATATATGGACTGAACTTGGGGTGAAAGGAGAGATACAAAGATCAGTCCTGGAAGATCGATCTGGTGCTATCACCATGGATACTCTGATGAGACAGCAAACGTTGATAGGCGAGATTCCTATGGCAGAGCTAGCAGCAGTGGCGAGCTTGTATATTTGGTGGCAGTGGCGTCAACTTGTTAAGGGAGAATCTGTAAGACCACCTCACTGTACTGCAGTTTCTATCAAAGTTTTAGCAACAAACTTTGTGCGCGCATCTACTCCTAATCGACCGCAAAGGCAGCGTGATCACATGTGGAGAAAACCAACCAGGGGGAAGTGTTAAAATTAATGTAGATGCTTCGTTCTGTGGGGAAACTATGAAATGAGCTACAGGAGCAGTAGCTCGAGATGATCAGGGCGGGTTCATAGCTGCAGCTTCATGGTACGTCTCCTCCCACTAAACGCGATCGGCGAAAATTCCGAAATAAATCTAGGATAATACGAGCACCGGAACTTGAACCCCAGTGTCATCGGGATAGCATTGTCCTCCTATCATCAACACCACAAGTTGGTTCGCGTGTTGCTACTTACTTGCATGCCGTTCGCTAGGTATCACTGTTCAAGAAATCTTCCGATTCAGCGATTTATCGTCCGATTTATCGCTACTCATGGGGTGACCGATAAGATTATGCCTTATCTTCACCGTTTATCGTTTGGGCCGATTTATCACTCTGACAAGCGATTTATCAGGAATCTACCGATAAATCAGGCCTATTCCTAATATTGTGTTTGCAAAAACTATGTTTATTTGTGTTTTGTGGGCCTTGTTTTGCAATATGTACTACTGTTCTTTTTGTTTGTCTTATAAGAGGATTCAAAGGCTAGGAATCAAGGAAACAGTTCTATTTAATATTGTTTTGGTGTTGAATATAACATATTTTAGTGTTGGGAACCTAGGATTTGCAAAAAATGGCCGATTAATAGTCAACCGAAAAATTTGATTAATCAGCCGATTTCTGATTAATCTCTAAACCCCAGCTGACCGAGACGATAACGATAAGCGATATCCTCAACATTTCTAGGTATTGCTCATTTTTCATTGCTTTGAGAAAAAAGAACAACAACAAAGATCTAGGAATTATAAAGAACTTTAAGGAATATAAAATGTGTACAATAATTTAAAAAATGCTCTGAATTCAAAACAAAATCGAGGATTCATAAGATGTTCGCAAATTAAAAGCTGTTTTGGATTACAAACAAATGTTCACTAATTTAAGAAATGTCCGTGAAGTTTAAAAAATATTTAAGAATATTAAAAAGTTTCATAAATTTTAAAATAGGTTTGTGAATACAAAAAAATCATGGATCTAAAAAAATGATCACCAACACAAAAGAAATGTTCTTGAATCTCAAAATGTCGCAAATTTCAAAAACTGTTCGTGCATTCAACAACTATTATTCTCTCAAAATATGTTCGTGCATTTGAAAAATGTTTGTGTATTTCATAAAACATTAACCAAGGACTGACACTCGGTTTACAGCTAAGCCGTCGCGTATCGGCTTGCCAAGGTTCACACGTGGCAGCCAAAAGAAAGAAGAGTGGACTCTCATGAAAAAGCCTAGCTATATGCGGATTTCTAGATAAATGCAAAGAAAAAAGAAGAGAGATGCTTATAAAAAGTATCAATGTAATAATCAACCTTTAACCTGCATCCCTATTTCTTTTTTGAAATGGAAGTTGAAACCTCTGGTTGTTGGGGAACGTACTAATTTCAAAAAATTTCCTACGCACACGCAAGATCATGGTGATGCATAGCAACGAGAGGGGAGAGTGTTGTCTACGTACCCTCGTAGACCGAAGCGGAAGCGTTGACACAACGTAGAGGAAGTAGTCGTACGTCCTCCCGGTCCAACCGATCCAAGCACCGTTACTCCGGCACCTCCGAGTTCTTGACACGCGTACAGCTCGATGACGCACCCTCGATCTCCAATCCAGTAGAGGCTCCGAGGGGGAGTTCCACAAGACGACGGCGTGGTGACGATCTTGATGTTCTCCTGTCGCAGGGCTTCGCCTAAGCACCGCTACAATATGACCGAGGTGTAATATCGTGGAGGGGGGCACCGCACACGGCTAAGGAACGATCTCAATGATCAACTTGTGTGTTCTAGGGTGCCCCCTACCCCCGTATATAAAGGAGGGAGGGAGGAGGAGGCCGCCCAAGGGGGGCGCGCCATAGGGGAGGGGGAAACCTACTCCAAGTAGGTTTCCCCTTTTTCCTTATCTTATTTGGAGGGGGAAGGAAAGAGTACTAGTAGTAGGAAGTAGTACTAGTAGTAGTATTAGGAAGAGGGGGAAGGAGAAAGGAAAGGGGGGGCCGGCCCCCTTCCCCAATTCGGATTGGGCTGGGGGGCGCGCCCCCCTCCCTTGTTCCTTCTCCCTTCCTCCCATATGGGCCCAATAAGGCCCATATACCTCCCGGGGGGTTCCGGTAACCTCCCGGAGCTCCAAACTTCTCCGGAACCTTTCCGGTGTCCAAATATATCCGTCCAATATATTAATCTTTATGTCTCGACCATTTCGAGACTCCTCGTCATGTCCGTAATCATATCCGGGACTCCGAACAACCTTCGGTACATCAAAATACATAAACTCATAATATAACTGTCATCGAAACCTTAAGCGTGCGGACCCTATAGTTCGAGAACAATGTAGACATGACCAAGACACGTCTCCGGTCAATAACCAATAGCGGGACCTGGATGCCCATATTGGTTCCTACATATCCTACGAAGATCTTTATCGGTCAGACCGCATAACAACATACGTTGTTCCCTTTGTCATCGGTATGTTACTTGCCCGAGATTCGATCGTCGGTATCCAATACCTAGTTCAATCTCGTTATCGCAAGTCTCTTTACTCGTCCGTAATACATCATCTCACAACTAACTCATTAGTTGAAATGCTTGCAAGGCTTAAGTGATGTATTACCGAGAGGGCCCAGAGATACCTCCCGACATTCGGAGTGACAAATCCTAATCTCGAAATCGCCAACTCAACAAGTACCTTCAGAGACACCTGTAGAGCATTTTATAATCACCCGATTCGTTGTGACGTTTGGTAGCACACAAAGTGTTCCTCCGTAAACGGAGTTGCATAATCTCATAGTCATAGGAACATGTATAAGTCATGAAGGAAGCAATAGCAACATACTAAGCGATCGTGTGCTAAGCTAACGGAATGGGTCATGTCAATCAGATCATTCAACTAATGATGTGACCTTGTTAATCAAATAACAACTCCTTGTTCATGGTTAGGAAACATAACCATCTTTGATTAACAAGCTAGTCAAGTAGAGGCATACTAGTGACACACTGTTTGTCTATATATTCACACATGTATTATGTTTCCGGTTAATACAATTCTAGCATGAATAATAAACATTTATCATGATATGAGGAAATATATAATAACTTTATTATTGCCTCTAGGGCATATTTCCTTCATCTCCCACTTGCACTAGAGTCAATAATCTAGATTACACAAGAATGATTCTAACACCCATGGAGTCTTGGTGTTGATCATGTTTTGCTCGTGGAAGAGGCTTAGTCAACGGTGCGCAACATTCAGATCCGTATGTATCTTGCAAATCTCTATGTCTCCCACCTGTACTAGATCCCGGATGGAATTGAAGCGTCTCTTGATGTGCTTGGTTCTCTTGTGAAATCTGGATTCCTTCGCTAAGGCAATCGCTCCAGTATTGTCACAAAAGATTTTCGTTGGACCCGATGCACTAGGTATGACACCTAGATCGGATATGAACTCCTTCATCCAGACTCCTTCATTGGCTGCTTCCGAAGCAACTATGTATTCCGCTTCACATGTAGATCCCGCCACGACGCTTTGCTTTGAACTGCACCAACTTACAGCTCCACCGTTTAATGTAAACACGTATCCGATTTGCGATTTAGAATCGTCCGGATCAATGTCAAAGCTTGCATCAACTTAACCATTTACGATGAGCTCTTTGTCACCTCCATATACGAGAAACATATCCTTAGTCCTTTTCAGGTATTTCAGGATGTTCTTGAAGGAAATATGCCCTAGAGGCAATAATAAAGTTATTATTTATTTCCTTATATCATGATAAATGTTTATTATTCATGCTAGAATTGTATTAACCGAAACATAATACATGTGTGAATATATAGACAAGCAGTGTCACTAGTATGCCTCTACCAGACTAGCTTGTTAATCAAAGATGGTTAAGTTTCCTGACCATAGACAAAGGAGTTGTCATTTGATTAACAAGGTCACATCATTAGTTGAATGATCTGATTGACATGACCCATTCCATTAGCTTAGCACCCGATCGTTTAGTATGTTGCTATTGCTTTTATCCATGACTTATACATGTTCCTATAACTATGAGATTATGCAACTCCCGTTTACCGGAGGAACACTTTGGGTACTACCAAACGTCACAACGTAACTGGGTGATTATAAAGGAGTACTACAGGTGTCTCCAAAGGCAGATGTTGGGTTGGCGTATTTCGAGATTAGGTTTTGTCACTCCGATTGTCGGAGAGGTATGTCTGGGCCCTCTCGGTAATGCACATCACTTAAGCCTTGCAAGCATTACAACTAATGAGTTAGTTGCAAGATGATGTATTATGGAACGAGTAAAGAGACTTGCCTGTAACGAGATTGAACTAGGTATTGGATACCGACGATCGAATCTCGGGCAAGTAACATGCCGATGACAAAGGGAACAAACGTATGTTGTTATGCGGTCTGACCGATAAAGATCTTCATAGAATATGTAGGAGCCAATATGGGCATCCAGGTCCCGCTATTGGTTATTGATCCGAGACGTGTCTCGGTCATGTCTACATTGTTCTCGAACCGTAGGGTCCGCACGCTTAAGGTTTCGATGACGGTTATATTATGAGTTTGTGTATTTTGATGTACCGAAGGAGTTCGGAGTCCCGGATGTGATCACGGACACGACGAGGAGTCTCGGAATGGTCGAGACATAAATATTGATATGTTGGACAGCTATGTTCGGACATCGGAATGGTTCCGAGTGATTTCGGATAATACCGGAGTGCCGGGGGGGTTACCGGAACCCCCCGGGGAAGTAATGGGCCTTAATGGGCCACGAGGGGAGAGGGAGGGCTGCGCCAGGAGGTGGTGCACGCCCCCCCATGAGGAGTCCGAATTGGACAAGGAGGGGGGGCGCGGCCCTGTAGGGGAACGTAGTAATTTCAAAAAATTTCCTACGCACACGCAAGATCATGGTGATGCATAGCAACGAGAGGGGAGAGTGTTGTCTACGTACCCTCGTAGACCCGAAGCGAAGCGATCTGGCGTAGAGGAAGTAGTCGACGTTCTCCTCGCGATCCGACCGATCCCGGCGCCGTTACTCCGGCGCCCCCGAGTTCTTGACACACGTACAGCTCGATGACGTCCCTCGTACTCCGATCCAGCCGAGTGTCGAGGGAGAGTTCCGTCAGCACGACGGCGTGGTGACGATCTTGATGTTTCACCGGCGCAGGGCTTCGCCTAAGCTTCGCGACGGTATGACCGAGGTGGAATATGGTGGAGGGGGGCACCGCACACGGCTAAGGAACGATCCGTAGATCAATACTTGTGTGTCCTAGGGTGCCCCCTGCCCCCGTATATAAAGGAGGGAGGGGGGAGGTGCGGCCGGCCTAGAGGAGGCGCGCCGGAGGAGTCCTACTCCCACCGGGAGTAGGACTCCCCCCTTTCCTAGTTGGAATAGGATTGGGGGGAGGGGGAAGAGGAAAGGGGGCGCCCCCTCCTTGTCCTATTCGGACTGGGGGGGGGGCGCCACCCCTGGCCGGCCCTCCTCTTCTCCCTCGAGGCCCACTAAGGCCCATTTACCTCCCGGGGTTCCGTAACCTCCGGTACTCGGTAAATTCTGTTTTCACCGGAACCATTCGAACTCCAAACATAGGCTTCCAATATATCAATCTTTATGTCTCGACCATTTCGAGACTCCTCGTCATGTCCGTGATCACATCCGGACTCGAACTTCTCCGGTACATCAAAATACATAAACTCATAATAAGCGCCATCGAAACCTTAAGCGCGGACCCTACGGTTCGAGAACAATGTAGACATGACCTAGAACTATTCTCGGTCAATAACCAATAGCGGGACCTGGATGCCCATATTGGTTCCTACATATTCTACGAAGATCTTTGTCGGTCAGACCGCATAACAACATACGTTGTTCCCTTTGTCATCGGTATGTTACTTGCCCGAGATTCGATCGTCGGTATCCAATACCTAGTTCAATCTCGTTACCGGCAAGTCTCTTTACTCGTTTCGTAATACATCATCTCACAACTAACTCATTAGTTGTTATGCTTGCAAGGCTTCAGTGATGTGCATTACCGAGAGGGCCCAGAGATACCTCTCCGACAATCGGAGTGACAAAACCTAATCTCGAAATACGCCAACCCAACATCTGCCTTTGGAGACACCTGTAGTACTCCTTTATAATCACCCAGTTACGTTGTGACGTTTGGTAGCACCCAAAGTGTTCCTCCGGTAAACGGGAGTTGCATAATCTCATAGTTATAGGAACATGTATATGTCATGGATAAAAGTAGTAGCAACATACTAAACGATCGTGTGCTAAGCTAATGGAATGGGTCATGTCAATCAAATCATTCTACTAATGATGTGACCTCGTTAATCAAATAACAACTCTTTGTTCATGGTCAGGAAACATAACCATCTTTGATTAACAAGCTAGTCTTGTAGAGGCATACTAGTGACATGTTGTTTGTTTATTCATTCACACATGTATCATGTTTCCGGTTAATACAATTCTAGCATGAATGATAAACATTTATCATGAAATAAGGAAATAAATAATAACTTTATTATTGCCTCTAGGGCATATTTCCTTCATCTCCCACTTGCACTAGAGTCAATAATCTAGATTACATAGTAATGATTCTAACACCCATGGAGTCTTGGTGCTGATCATGTTTTGCTCGTGGAAGAGGCTTAGTCAACGGTCTCGCAACATTCAGATCCGTATGTATCTTGCAAATCTCTATGTCTCCCACGGACTAAGTCCCGGATGGAATTGAAGCGTCTCTTGATGTGCTTGGTCCTCTTGTGAAATCTGGATTCCTTTGCTAAGGCAATTGCTCCGAGATTGTCACGAAGATTTTCATTGGACCCGATGCACTAGGTATGACACCTAGATCGGATATGAACTCCTTCATCCAGACTCCTTCATTAGCTGCTTCGAAGCTGCTATGTACTCCGCTTCACATGTAGATCCCGCCACGACGCTTTGTTTAGAACTGCACCAACCGACAGCTCCTCCGTTTAGTGTAAATACGTATCCGGTCTGCGATTTAGAATCGTCCGGATCGGTGTCTAAGCTTGCATCAACGTAACTGTTACGATGAGCTCTTTGTCACCTCCATATCGAGAAACATATCCTTAGTCCTTTTCGATATTTGGGATGTTCTTGACCGCTGTCCGATGATCCACTCTGGATTACTTTGGTACCTCCTGCTAAACTTATAGCAAGGCACACATCAGGTCTGGTACACAGCATTGCATACATGATAGAGCCTATGGCTGAAGCATAGGGAACATCTTTCATTTTCTCTCTATCTTCTGCAGTGGTCGGGCATTGAGTCTTACTCAACTTCACACCTTGTAACACAGGCAAGAACCCTTTCTTTGCTTGATCCATCTTGAACTTCTTCAAAATTTTGTCAAGGTATGTGCTTTGTGAAAGTCCAATTAAGAGTCTTGATCTATCTCTATAGATCTTAATGCCCAATATGTAAGCAGCTTCACCGAGGTCTTTCATTGAAAAACTCTTATTCAAGTATCCCTTTATGCTATCCAGAAATTCTATATCATTTCCAATCAGCAATATGTCATCTACATATAATATCGAAATGCTCTGAGCTCCCACTCACTTTCTTGTAAATCTGAGCTTCTCCAAAAGTCTCAGACAAACCCAAATGCTTTGATCACACTATCAAAGCGTTTATTCCAACTCGAGATGCTTGCACCAGTCCATAGATGGATCATTTGGAGCTTGCATACTTTGTTAGCTCCTTTGGATCGATAAAACCTTCGGTTGCATCATATACAACTCTTCTTCCGTAAATCCATTCAGAATGCAGTCTTTACATCCATTTGCCAAATTTCATAATCATAAAAAGCGGCAATTGCTAACATGATTCGGACGGACTTAAGCATCGCTACGGGTGAGAAGGTCTCATCGTAGTCAATCCCTTGAACTTGTCGAAAACCTTTTGCGACAAGTCGAGCTTTATAAACGATAACATTACCGTCGGCGTGAGTCTTCTTCTTGAAGATCCACTTGTTTTCTATTGCTTGCCTACCCTCGGGCAAGTCAACCAAAGTCCATACTTTGTTTTCATACATGGATCCCATCTCGATTTCATGGCCTCAAGCCATTTTATGGAATCTGGGCTCACCATCGCTTCTTCATAGTTCGTAGGTTCATCATGATCTAGTAGCATGATTTCCGAGAATAGGATTACCGTACCACTCAGTGCGGATCTTACTCTGGTTGATCTACGAGGTTCAGTAGTAACTTGATCTGAAGTTTCATGATCAACATCATCAACTTCCTCACTACTTGGTGTAGGTGTCTCGAAACCGGTTTCGCGATTTAACTATTTTCAAGTAAGGGAGAAGGTACTATACCTCATCAAGTTCTACTTTCCTCCCACTCACTTCTTTCGAGAGAAAGTCCTTCTCTAGAAAGGATCCATTCTTAGCAACGAATGTCTTGCCTTCGGATCTGTGATAGAAGGTGTACCCAACTGTCTCCTTTGGGTATCCTATGAAGACACATTTCTCGATTTGGGTTCGAGCTTATCAGGTTGAAGCTTTTTCACATAAGCATCGCATCCCCAAACTTTAAGAAATGACAACTTTGGTTTCTTGCCAAACCACAGTTCATAAGGTGTCGTCTCAACGGATTTTGACGGTGTTCTATTCAGTGTGAATGCGGCCGTCTCTAGAGCATAACCCCAAAGCGATAGCGGTAAATCTGAAGAGACATCATAGATCGCACCATATCTAGTAAAGTACGATTCGACGTTCGGACACACCATTACGTTGTGGTGTTCGGGTGGCGTGAGTTGCTAAACTATTCCGCATTGTTTCAAATGTAGACCAAACTCGTAACTCAAATATTCACCTCCACGATCAGATCGTAGAAATTTAATTTTCTTGTTACGATGATTTTCAACTTCACTCTGAAATTCTTTGAACTTTTCAAATGTTTCAGACTTATGTTTCATTAAGTAGATATACCCATATCTCGCTTAAGTCATCTGTGAAGGTGAGAAAATAACGATATCCGCCACGAGCCTCAACATTCATCGGACCACATACATCGTATGTATGATTTCCAACAAATCTGTTGCTCTCTCCATAGTACGGAGAGCGGTGTTCTAGTCATCTTGCCCATGAGGCACGGTTCATAAGTGCCAAGTGATTCATAATCAAGTGACTCCAAAAGTCCATCGAGTTTGGAGTTTCTTCATCGCTTTACACCGATATGACCTAAGCGGCGGTGCCACAAATAAGTTGCACTATCATTATCAACTCTGCATCTTTTGGCTTCAACATTATGAATATGTGTATCACTACTATCGAGATTCATCAAAATAGACCACTCCTCAAGGGTGCATGACCATAAAAGATATTACTCATATAAATAGAACAACCATTATTCTCGATTTAAATGAATAACCGTCTCGCATCAAACAAGATCCAGATATAATGTTCATGCTCAACGCAGCACCAAATAACAATTATTTAGGTCTAAAACTAATCCGAAGGTAGATGTAGAGGTAGCGTGCCGATCGCGATCACATCGACTTTGGAACCATTTCCCACGCGCATCGTCACCTCGTCCTTTGCGGTGTTAAGCAATCCGTAGTCCCTGTTTGAGTTGCAAATATTAGCAGAACCAAGTATCAAATACCAGTGCTATGCGAGCTCTAGTAAGGTACACATCAATAACATGTATATCACATATACCTTTGTTCACCTTGCCATCCTTCTTATCCGCCAAATACTTGGGGCAGTTCCGCTTCGGTGACCAGTCGCTTGCGGTAGAAGCACTCAGTTTCAGGCTTAGGTCCAGATTTGGGTTTCTTCTCTGAGCAGCAACTTGCTTGCTGTTCTTCTTGAAGTTCCTTCTTCTTCCCTTTGCCTTTCTTCTTGAAACTAGTGGTCTTATTGACCATCAACACTTGATGCTCCTTCTTGATTTCTACCTCCGCAGCCTTTAGCATTGCGAAGAGCTCGAGCATAGTCTTTACTAACCCTTGCATATTATAGTTCATCACGAAGCCTTTGTAGCTTGGTGGCGTGATTGAAGAATTTTGTCAATGACACAATCATCCGGAAGATTAACTCCCAATTGTGTCAAGTGATTGTAATACCCGGACATTACGAGTATGTGCTCACTAACGAACTATTCTCCTCCATCTTGCAGCTATAGAACTTATTGGAGACTTCATATCTCTCAATCCGGGCATTCTTTGGAATATCAACTTCAACTCTGGAACATCTCATATGCTCCATGACGTTCAAAACGTCGTTGAAGTCCCGGTTCTAAGCCGTAAAGCATGGCACACTTGAACTATAGAGTAGTCATCAGCTTTGCTTTGCCAAACGTTCTTAACGTCGTCGGTTGCATCAGCAGCAGGTTCGCACCCAGCGGTGCATCCGGGACGTAACTCTTACAGGCAGCAATGAGGATAATCCTCGGTTATGGACCCGATCCGTGTAATTGCTACCATCATCTTTCAACTTTGCTTTCTCAAGGAACGCATTAAAATTCAACGAAACAACAAAGACGATCCATCTATCTACAATCAAACATAAACAAGCAAGATACTATCAGGTACTAAGTTCATGATAAATTTAAGTTCAATTAATCATATTACTTAAGAACTCCCACTTAGAAAAACATCTCTCTAGTCATCTAAGTGATCACGTGATCCAAATCAACTAAACCATAACCGATCATCACGTGAAATGGAGTAGTTTTCAATGGTGAACATCTTATGTTGATCATATCTACTATATGATTCACGCTCGACCTTTCGGTCTCCGTGTTCCGAGGCCATATATGCATATGCTAGGCTCGTCAAGTTTAACCCGAGTATTCTGCGTGTGCAAAACTGGCTTGCACCCGTTGTAGATGGACGTAGAGCTTATCACACCCGATCATCACGTGGTGTGCAGGCACGACGAACTTTGGCAGCGGTGCATACTCGGGAGAACACTTCTTGATAATTTAGTGAGAGATCATCTTATAATGCTACCGTCAATCAAAGCAAGATAAGATGCATAAAAGGATAAACATCACATGCAAATCAATATAAGTGATATGATATGGTCATCATCATCTTGTGCTTCGTGATCTTCATCTCCGCAGCACCGTCATGATCACCATCGTCACCGGCGTGACACCTTGATCTCCATCGTAGCATCGTTGTCGTCTCGCCAATCTTATGCTTCTACGACTATCTCTACCGCTTAGTGATAAAGTAAAGCATTACAAAGCGATTGCATTGCATACAATAAGCGACAACCATATGGCTCCTGCCGATTGCCGATAACCGGTTACAAAACATGATCATCTCATACAATAAAATATAGCATCACGTCTTGACCATATCACATCACAACATGCCCTGCAAAAACAAGTTAGGCGTCCTCTACTTTGTTGTTGCAAATTTTACGTGGCTGCTACGGGCTTAAGCAAGAACCAGTCTCACCCACGCATCAAAACCACAATGATACTTCGTCAAATAGACTCCGTTTTAACCTTCTCAAGGACCGGGCGAGCCACACTCAGTTCAACTAAAGTGAGAGAGACAGGCACCCACCAGTCACCTTTAAGCAACGAGTGCTCGTGGCGGTGAAACCAGTCTCGCGTAAGCGTCTGGCGTAATGTCGGTCCGGGCGCTTCATCTCACAATACCGCTGAACCAAAGTATGACATGCTGGTAGGTAGTATGACTTGTATCGCCCACAACTCACTTGTGTTCTACTCGTGCAAAACATCAAACCATAAAACCTAGGCTCGGATGCCTTTGTAGGGGAGCGTAGTAATTTCAAAAATTTCCTACGCACACGCAAGATCATGGTGATGCATAGCAACGAGAGGGAGAGTGTTGTCTACGCCCTCGTAGACCCGGCGAAGCGATCACAATGTAGAGGAAGTAGTCGACGTTCTCCTCGCGATCCGACCGATCCGGCGCCGTTACTCGGCGCCCGAGTTCTTGACACACGTACAGCTCGATGGCGTCCCTCGTACTCGATCCAGCCGAGTGTCGAGGAGAGTTCGTCAAGCCGACGGCGTGGTGACGATCTTGATGTTTCACCGGCAGGGCTTCGCCTAAGCTTCATGACGGTATGACCGAGGTGGAATATGGTGGAGGGGCACCGACACGGCTAAGGAACGATCCGTAGATCAATACTTGTGTGTCCTAGGGTGCCCCCTGCCCCGTATATAAAGGAGGGAGGGAGGTGCGGCCGGCCTAGAGGAGGCGCGGGAGGAGTCCTACTCCCACCGAGTAGGACTCCCCCTTCCTAGTTGGAATAGGATTGGGGAGGGGGAAGAGGAAGAGGCGCCCCCTCCTTGTCCTATTCGGACTGGGGGGGGGCGGCCACCCCCTGGCCGGCCCCTCCTCTTCTCCTCGAGGCCCACTAAGGCCCATTTACCTCCCGGGGTTCCGTAACCTCCTAAGATACTCGTAAATTCTGTTTTCACCCGGAACCATTCGAACTCCAAACATAGGCTTCCAATATATCAATCTTTATGTCTCGACCATTTCGAGACTCCTCGTCATGTCCGTGATCACATCCGGGACACCGAACTTCTCCGGTACATCAAAATACATAAACTCATAATAACTGTCATCGAAACCTTAAGCGTGCGGACCCTACGGTTCGAGAACAATGTAGACATGACCTAGAACTATTCTCGGTCAATAACCAATAGCGGGACCTGGATGCCCATATTGGTTCCTACATATTCTACGAAGATCTTTGTCGGTCAGACCGCATAACAACATACGTTGTTCCCTTTGTCATCGGTATGTTACTTGCCCGAGATTCGATCGTCGGTATCCAATACCTAGTTCAATCTCGTTACCGGCAAGTCTCTTTACTCGTTCCGTAATACATCATCTCACAACTAACTCATTAGTTGTTATGCTTGCAAGGCTTCAGTGATGTGCATTACCGAGAGGGCCCAGAGATACCTCTCCGACAATCGGAGTGACAAAACCTAATCTCGAAATACGCCAACCCAACATCTGCCTTTGGAGACACCTGTAGTACTCCTTTATAATCACCCGATTCACGTTGTGACGTTTGGTAGCACCCAAAGTGTTCCTCCGGTAAACGGGAGTTGCATAATCTCATAGTTATAGGAACATGTATATGTCATGGATAAAAGCAGTAGCAACATACTAAACGATCGTGTGCTAAGCTAATGGAATGGGTCATGTCAATCAGATCATTCTACTAATGATGTGACCTCGTTAATCAAATAACAACTCTTTGTTCATGGTCAGGAAACATAACCATCTTTGATTAACAAGCTAGTCTTGTAGAGGCATACTAGTGACATGTTGTTTGTTTATTCATTCACACATGTATCATGTTTCCGGTTAATACAATTCTAGCATGAATGATAAACATTTATCATGAAATAAGGAAATAAATAATAACTTTATTATTGCCTCTAGGGCATATTTCCTTCAGGCCCCCCTTTCCCTCTCCCTCTCCCTCTCCTTCCTTCCCCCTTCCCCCTCCTAGTTGGACTAGGAAAGGGGAGTCCTACTCCCACTAGGAGGAGGACTCCCCCTCCCTTGGCGCGCCCCTCTAGGGCCGGCCGGCCCTCCCCCCTTTGCTCCTTTATATACGGGGGCAGGGGGCACCCTAAGACACACAAGTTGATCCTTGAGATCGTTCCTTAGCCGTGTGTGGTGCCCCCCTCCACCATATTCCACCTCGGTCATATCGTAGCGGTGCTTAGGCGAAGCCCTGTGTTGGTAGAACATCAAGATCGTCACCACGCCGTCGTCTTGTGGTACTCTCTCCCGGAGCTTTGCTGGATCGGAGCCCGAGGGGCGCCACCGAGCTGTACGTGTGTCAAGAACTCGGAGGCGCCGGAGTAACGGCGCTGGGATCGGTTGGATCGCGAGGAGAACGTACGACTACTTCCTCTACGTTGTGATCGCTTCCGCTTCGGTCTACAAGGGTATGTAGACAACACTCTCCCCTCTTGTTGCTATGCATCACCATGATCTTGCGTGTGCGTAGGAATTTTTTTGAAATTACTACGTTCCCCAATAGTGGCATCCGAGCCTAGGTTTTTATGGTTTGATGTTTTGCACGAGTAGAACACAAGTGAGTTGTGGATGATATAAGTCATATTTCCTACCAGCATGTCATACTTTGGTTTAGCGGTATTGTGAGATGAAGCGGCCCGGACCGACATTACGCGTACGCTTACGCGAGACTGGTTTCACCGCTACGAGCACTCGTTGCTTAAAGGTGACTGGCGGGTGTCTGTCTCTCTCACTTTAGTTGAACCGAGTGTGGCTACGCCCGGTCCTTGCGAAGGTTAAAACGGAGTCTATTTGACAAACTATCGTTGTGGTTTTGATGCGTAGGTAAGAACGGTTCTTGCTAAGCCCGTAGCAGCCACGTAAAATTTGCAACAACAAAGTAGAGGACGTCTAACTTGTTTTTGCAGGGCATGTTGTGATGTGATATGGTCAAGACGTGATAATATATTTTATTGTATGAGATGATCATGTTTTGTAACGAAGTTATCGGCAATCGGCAGGAGCCATATGGTTGTCGCTTTATTGTATGAAATGCAACGCATGTAATTGCTTTACTTTATCACTAAGCGGTAGCGATAGTCGTAGAAGCAATAGATGGCGTAAGCGACAACGATGCTACGATGGAGATCAAGGTGTCGCGCCGGTGACGATGGTGATCACGACGGTGCTTCGAAGATGGAGATCACAAGCACAAGATGATGATGGCCATATCATATCACTTATATTGATTGCATGTGATGTTTATCCTTTATGCATCTTATCTTGCTTTGATTGACGGTAGCATTTTAAGATGATCTCTCACTAAAATTATCAAGTAGTGTTCTCCCGAGTATGCACCGTTGCCAAAGTTCGTCGTGCGAGACACCACGTGATGATCGGGTGTGATAAGCTCTCGTCCATCTACAACAGGTGCAAGCCAGTTTTGCACACGCAGAATACTCAGGTTATACTTGACGAGCCTAGCATATGCAGATATGGCCTCGGAACACGAAGACCGAAAGGTCGAGCGTGAATCATATAGTAGATATGATCAACATAATGATGTTCACCATTGAAAACTACTCCATCTCACGTGATGATCGGTTATGGTTTAGTTGATTTGGATCACGTGATCACTTAGATGACTAAAGATATGTCTATCTAAGTGGGAGTTCTTAAGTAATATGATTAATTGAACTTAAATTTATCATGAACTTAGTACCTGATAGTATCTTGCTTATCTATGTTTGTTTGTAGATAGATGGCTCGTGCTGTTGTTCCGTTGAATTTTAATGCGTTCCTTGAGAAAGCAAAGTTGAAAGATGATGGTAGCAATTACACGGACTGGGTCCGTAACCTGAGGATTATCCTCATTGCTGCACAGAAGAGTTACGTCCTGGAAGCACCGCTGGGTGCCGAACTGCTTGCTGATGCAACCGGCGATGTTAAGAACGTCTGGCAGAGCAAAGCTGATGACTACTCTATAGTTCAGTGTGCCATGCTTTACGGCTTAGAACCGGGTCTTTAACGACGTTTTGAACGTCATGGAGCATATGAGATGTTCCAGGAGTTGAAGTTGATATTCCAACAGAATGCCCGGATTGAGAGATATGAAGTCTCCAATAAGTTCTATAGCTGCAAGATGGAAGAGAATGGGTCTGTCAGTGAGCACATACTCAGAATGTCTGGGTATTACAATCACTTGAGTCAACTGGGAGTTAATCTTCCGGATGATTGTGTCATTAACAGAGTTCTTCAATCAGTGCCACCAAGCTACAAAGGTTTCGTGATGAACTATAATATGCAAGGGTTAGTAAAGACTATGCCCGAGCTCTTCGCAATGCTAAAGGCTGCGGAGGTAGAAATCAAGAAGGAGCATCAAGTGTTGATGGTCAATAAGACCACTAGTTTCAAGAAGAAAGGCAAAGGGAAGAAGAAGGGAACTTCAAGAAGAACAGCAAGCAAGTTGCTGCGTCAGAGAAGAAACCCAAGTCCGGGCCTAAACCTGAAATTGAGTGCTTCTACCGCAAGCGATCGGTCCATTGAAGCGGAACTGCCCCAAGTATTTGGCGGATAAGAAGGATGGCAAGGTGAACAAAGGTATATGTGATATACATGTTATTGATGTGTACCTTACTAGAGCTCTTAATAGCACTGGGTATTTGATATTGGTTACATTGCTAATATTTGCAACTCGAAGCAGGGACTACGGATTAGCGAACACTAGCAAAGGACGAGGTGACGATGCGCGTGGGAAATGGTTCCAAAGTCCGATGTGATCGCGGTCGGCACGCTACCTCTACATCTACCTTCGGGATTAGTTTTAGACCTAAATAATTGTTGTTTGGTGCCAGCGTTGAGCATGAACATTATATCTGGATCTTGTTTGATGCGAGACGGTTATTCATTTAAATCAGAGAATAATGGTTGTTCTATTTATATGAGTAATATCTTTTATGGTCATGCACCCTTGAAGAGTGGTCTATTTTAATGAATCTCGATAGTAGTGATACACATATTCATAATGTTGAAGCCAAAAGATGCAGAGTTGATAATGATAGTGCAACTTATTTGTGGTACTTGCCGTTTAGGTCATATCGGTATAAAGCGCATGAAGAAACTCCATCTTGATGGACTTTTGGAGTCACTTGATTATGAATCACTTGGCACTTGCAAACCGTGCCTCATGGGCAAGATGACTAAAACCCGTTCTCGGTACTATGGAGAGAGCAACAGATTTGTTGGAAATCATACATACAGATGTATGTGGTCCGATGAATGTTGAGGCTCGTGGCGGATATCGTTATTTTCTCACCTTCACAGATGATTTAAGCAGATATGGGTATATCTACTTAATGAAACACAAGTCTGAAACATTTGAAAAGTTCAAAGAATTTCAGAGTGAAGTTGAAAATCATCGTAATAAGAAAATAAAGTTTCTACGATCGATCGTGGAGGAGAATATTTGAGTTACGAGTTTGGTCTACATTTGAAACAATGCGGAATAGTTTCAGCATCTCACGCCACCGGAACACCACAGCGTAATGGTGTGTCCGAGCGTCAGAATCGCACTTTACTATATATGGTGCGATCTATGATGTCTCTTACAGATTTACCGCTATCGTTTTGGGGTTATGCTCTTGAGACGGCTGCATTCACGCTGAATAGAACACCGTCAAAATCCGTTGAGATGACACCTTATGAACTATGGTTTGGCAAGAAACCAAAGTTGTCGTTTCTTAAAGTTTGGGGATGCGATGCTTATGTGAAAAAGCTTCAACCTGATAAGCTCGAACCCAAATCGGAGAAATGTGTCTTCATAGGATACCCAAAGGAGACAGTTGGGTACACCTTCTATCACAGATCCGAAGGCAAGACATTTGTTGCTAAAAATGGATCCTTTCTAGAGAAGGAGTTTCTCTCGAAAGAAGTGAGTGGGAGGAAAGTAGAACTTGATGAGGTAACTATACCTTCTCCCTTATTGGAAAGTAGTTTATCAAAGAAACCGGTTTCTGCGACATCTACACCAAATAATGAGGAAGTTGATGATGTTGATCATGAAACTTCAGATCAAGTTACTACAGAACCTCGTAGATCAACCAGAGTAAGATCCGCACTGAGTGGTACGGTAATCCTGTTCGGAAGTCATGCTACTAGATCATGATGAACCTCACGAACTATGAAGAAGCGATGGTGAGCCCAGATTCCACAAAATGGCTTGAGGCCATGAAATCTGAGATGGGATCCATGTATGAAAACAAAGTGTGGACTTTGGTTGACTTGCCCGAGGGTCGGCAAGCAATAGAAAACAAGTGGATCTTCAAGAAGAAGACCGACGACGACGGTAATATTATTGTCTAGAAAGCTCGACTTGTCGCAAAGGGTTTTCGACAAGTTCAAGGGATTGACTACGATGAGACCTTCTCACCCGTAGCGATGCTTAAGTCTGTCCGAATCATGTTAGCAATTGCCGCATTTTATGATTATGAAATTTGGCAAATGGATGTAAAAACTGCATTCCTGAATGGATTTCTGGAAGAAGAGTTGTATATGATGCAACCAGAAGGTTTTATCGATCCAAAGGAGCTAACAAAGTGTGCAAGCTCCAGCGATCCATTTATGGACTGGTGCAAGCATCTCGGAGTTGGAATAAATGCTTTGATAGTCCGATCAAAGCATTTGGGTTATCTGCACTTTTGGAGAAGCCTTGTATTTACAAGAAAGTGAGTGGGAGCTCAGAGCATTTCGATATTATATGTAGATGACATATTACTAATCGGAAATGATATAGAATTTCTGGATAGCATAAAGGGGTACTTGAATAAGAGTTTTTCAATGAAGGACCTCGGTGAAGCTGGTTACATATTGGGCATCAAAATCTATAGAGATAGATCAAGACGCTTAATTGGACTTTCACAAAGCACATACCTTGACAAAATTTTGAAGAAGTTCAAAATGGATCAAGCAAAGAAAGGGTTCTTGCCTGTGTCACAAGGTGTGAAGTTGAGTAAGACTCAATGCCCGACCACCGCAGAAGATAGAGAGAAAATGAAAGATGTTCCCTATGCTTCAGCCATAGGCTCTATCATGTATGCAATGTTGTGTACCAGACCTGATGTTTGCCTTGCTATTAGCTTAGCAGGGAGGTACCAAAGTAATCCAGGAGTGCATCACTGCACAGCAGTCAAGAACATCCTGAAGTACCTGAAAAGGACTAAGGATATGTTTCTCAGATATGGAGGTGACAAAGAGCTCATCGTGGCAGTTACGTTGATGCAAGCTTTGACACCGATCCGGACGATTCTAAATCGCAAACCGGATACGATTTACACTAAGCGGTGGAGCTGTCGGTTGGTGCAGTTCTAAACAAAGCGTCGTGGCGGGATCTACATGTGAAGCGGAGTACATAGCAGCTTCGAAGCAGCTAATGAAGGAGTGCGGATGAAGGAGTTCATATCCGATCTAGGTGTCATACCTAGTGCATCGGGTCAATGAAAATCTTTTGTGACAATATGGAGCGATTGCCTTAGCGAAGGAATCCATATTTCACAAAAGAACCAAGCACATCAAGAGACGCTTCAATTCCATCCGGGATCTAGTCGGTGGGAGACATAGAGATTTGCAAGATACATACGGATCTGAATGTTTGAGACCGTTGACTAAGCCTCTTCCACGAGCAAAACATGATCAACACCAAGACTCCATGGGTGTTAGAATCATTCTTGTGTAATCTAGATTATTGACTCTAGTGCAAGTGGGAGATGAAGGAAATATGCCCTAGAGGCAATAATAAAGTTATTATTTATTTCCTTATATCATGATAAATGTTTATTATTCATGCTAGAATTGTATTAACCGGAAACATAATACATGTGTGAATATATAGACAAACAGAGTGTCACTAGTATGCCTCTACTAGACTAGCTTGTTAATCAAAGATGGTTAAGTTTCGACCATAGACAAAGGAGTTGTCATTTGATTAACAAGGTCACATCATTAGTTGAATGATCGATTGACATGACCCATTCCATTAGCTTAGCACCGATCGTTTAGTATGTTGCTATTGCTTTTATCCATGACTTATACATGTTCCTATAACTATGAGATTATGCAACTCCCGTTTACCGGAGGAACACTTTGGGTACTACCAAACATCACAACGTAACCTGGGGGATTATAAAGGAGTACTACAGGTGTCTCCAAAGGCAGATGTTGGGTTGGCGTATTTCGAGATTAGGTTTTGTCACTCCGATTGTCGGAGAGGTATCTCTGGGCCCTCTCGGTAATGCACATCACTTAAGCCTTGCAAGCATTACAACTAATGAGTTAGTTGCAAGATGATGTATTATGGAACGAGTAAAGAGACTTGCCGGTAACGAGATTGAACTAGGTATTGGATACCGACGATCGAATCTCGGGCAAGTAACATGTTGATGACAAAGGAACAAGCGTATGTTGTTATGCGGTCGACCGATAAAGATCTTCGTAGAATATGTAGGAGCCAATATGGGCATCCAGGTCCCGCTATTGGTTATTGATCCGAGACGTGTCTCGGTCATGTCTACATTGTTCTCGAACCGTAGGGTCCGTGACGCTTAAGGTTTCGATAGCGGTTATATTATGAGTTTGTGTATTTTGATGTACGAAGGAGTTCGAGTCCCGGATGTGATCACGGACACGACGAGGAGTCTCGGAATGGTCGAGACATAAAGATTGATATATTGGACAGCTATGTTCGGACATCGGAATGGTTCCAGTGATTTGGATAATACTGGAGTGCCGGGGTTACGGAACCCCGGGAAGTAATGGGCCTTAATGGGCCACGAGGGAGAGAGGGCTGCGCCAGGAGGTGGCGCCCCCATGAGGAGTCCGAATTGGACAAGGAGGGGGCGCGCCCCTTTCCTCTCCTCTCCTCTCCTTCCTTCCCCTTCCCTCCTAGTTGGACTAGGAAAGGGATTCTACTCCCACTAGGAGGAGGACTCCCCCTCCTTGGCGCGCCCTCTAGGGCCGGCCGCCCTCCCCCTTGCTCCTTTATATACGGGGGCAGGGGGCACCCTAAGACACACAAGTTGATCCTTGAGATCGTTCCTTAGCCGTGTGCGGTGCCCCCCTCCACCATATTCCACCTCGGTCATATCGTAGCGGTGCTTAGGCGAAGCCTGCGTCGATAGAACATCAAGATCATCACCACGCCGTCGTCTTGTGGAACTCTCTCCCGGAGCTTTGCTGGATCGGAGCCCGAGGAGCGTCACCGAGTTGTACGTGTGTCAAGAACTCGGAGGCGCCGGAGTAACGGCGCTGGGATCGGTTGGATCGCGAGGAGAACATACGACTACTTCCTCTACGTTGTGATCGCTTCCACTTCGGTCTACAAGGGTATGTAGACAACACTCTCCCCTCTCGTTGCTATGCATCACCATGATCTTGCGTGTGCGTAGGAAATTTTTTGAAATTAATACGTTCCCCAACAGTTCTTGACCGCTGTCCAGTGATCCACTCCTGGATTACTTTGGTACCTCCCTGCTAGACTTATAGCAAGGCACACATCAGGTCTGGTACACAGCATTGCATACATGATAGAGCCTATGGCTGAAGCATAGGGAACACCTTTCATTTTCTCTCTATCTTCTGCAGTGGTCGGGCTTTGAGTCTTACTCAACTTCACACCTTGCAATCTGAGGCAAGAACCCTTTCTTTGCTTGATCCATTTTGAACTTCTTCAAAACTTTGTCAAGGTATGTGCTTTGTGAAAGTCCAATTAAGCGTCTTGATCTATCTCTATAGATCTTAATGCCCAATATGTAAGCAGCTTCACGAGGTCTTTCATTGAAAAACTTTTATTCAAGTATCCTTTTATGCTATCCAGAAATTCTATATCATTCCAATCAATAATATGTCATCCACATATAATATTAGAAATGCTCTGAGCTCCCACTCACTTTCTTGTAAATCTGAGCTTCTCCAAAAGTCTGTATAAAACCAAATGCTTTGATCACACTATCAAAACGTTTATTCCAACTCCGAGAGGCTTGCACCAGTCCATAAATGGAGCGTTGGAGCTTGCACACTTTGTTAGCTCCTTTGGATCGATAAAACCTTCGGTTGCATCATATACAACTCTTCTTCCGAAATCCATTCAGAATGCAGTTTTACATCCATTTGCCAAATTTCATAATCATAAAATACGGCAATTGCTAACATGATTCGGACAGACTTAAGCATCGCTACGGGTGAGAAGGTCTCATCGTAGTCAACCCCTTGAACTTGTCGAAAACCTTTTGCAACAAGTCGAGCTTTGTAGACAGTAACATTACCATCAGCGTCAGTATTCTTCTTGAAGATCCATTTATTCTCAATTGCTTGCCGACCATCGGGCAAGTCAACCAAAGTCCATACTTTGTTATCATACATGGATCCCATCTCAGATTTCATGGCTTCAAGCCATTTTGCGGAATCTGGGCTCACCATCGCTTCTTCATAGTTCGCAGGTTCATCATGATCTAGTAGCATGACTTCCAGAACAGGATTACCGTACCACTCTAGTGCGGATCTTACTCTGTTCGACCTACGTGGTTCTGTATTAACTTGATCTGAAGTTCTATGATCATCATCATCAACTTCCTCACTAGTTGGTTTTGACGTCACAGAAACCGGTTCCTGTGATGTATTATTTTCCAACAAGGGAGTAGGTACAGTTACCTCATCAAGTTCTACTTTCCTCCCACTCACTTCTTTCGAGAGAAACTCCTTCTCTAGAAAGGATCCATTCTTAGCAACGAATGTCTTGCCTTCGGATCTGTGATAGAAGGTGTACCCAACTGTCTCCTTTGAGTATCCTATGAAGACACATTTCTCCGATTTGGGTTCGAGCTTATCAGGTTGAAGCTTTTTCACATAAGCATCGCAACCCCAAACTTTAAGAAACGACAACTTTGGTTTCTTGCCAAACCATAGTTCATAAGGTGTCATCTCAACGGATTTTGACGGTGCCCTATTTAACGTGAATGTGGCTGTCTCTAGAGCATAACCCCAAAATGATAGCGGTAAATCTATAAGAGACATCATAGACCGTACCATATCAAGTAAAGTACGATTACAACGTTCTGACACACCATTACGCTGTGGTGTTCCGGGTGGCGTGAGTTGCGAAACTATTCCACATTGTTTTAAGTGTAGACCAAACTCGTAACTCAAATATTCTCCTCGACGATCAGATCGTAGAAACTTTATTTTCTTGTTACGATGATTTTCAACTTCACTCTGAAATTCTTTGAACTTTTCAAATGTTTCAGACTTATGTTTCATTAAGTAGATATACCCATATCTGCTTAAATCATCTATGAAGGTGAGAAAATAACGATATCCTCCACGAGCCTCAACATTCATTGGACCACATACATCTGTATGTATGATTTCCAACAAATCTGTTGCTCTCTCCATAGTACCGGAGAACGGCGTTTTGGTCATCTTGCCCATGAGGCACGGTTCGCAAGTACCAAGTGATTCATAATCAAGTGGTTCCAAAAGTCCATCAGTATGGAGTTTCTTCATGCGCTTTATACCGATATGACCCAAACGGCAGTGCCACAAATAAGATGCACTATCATTATCAACTCTGCATCTTTTGGCTTCAACACTATGAATATGTGTATCACTACTATCGAGATTCATCAAAAATAGACCACTCTTCAGGGGTGCATGACCATAAAAGATATTACTCATATAAATAGAACAACCATTATTCTCTGATTTAAATGAATAACCGTCTCGCATCAAACAAGATCCAGATATAATGTTCATGCTCAACGCTGGCACCAAATAACAATTATTTAGGTCTAATACTAATCCGAAGGTAGATGTAGAGGTAGCGTGTCGACCGCGATCACATCGACTTTGGAACCGTTCCCACGCGCATCGTCACCTCGTCCTTTGCGGTGTTAAGCAATCCGTAGTCCCTGTTTGAGTTGCAAATATTAGCAATGAACCAGTATCAAATACCAGTGCTCTGCGAGCTCTAGTAAGGTACACATCAATAACATGTATATCACATATACCTTTGTTCACTTTGCCATCCTTCTTATCCGCCAAATACTTGGGGCAGTTCCGCTTCGGTGACGATCGCTTGCGGTAGAAGCACTCGATGTCGGGCTTAGGTCCAGACTTGGGTTTCTTCTCTTGAGCAGCAACTTGTTTGCTGTTCTTCTTGAAGTTCCTTCTTCTTCCCTTTGCCCTTTTTCTTGAAACTAGTGGTCTTGTTAACCATCAACACTTGATGCTCCTTCTTGATTTCTACCTCCGCAGCCTTTAGAATTGCGAAGAGCTCGGGAATCGTCTTATCCATCCCTTGCATATTATAGTTCATCACGAAGCTCTTGTAGCTTGGTCGAAGTGATTGGAGAATTCTGTCAATGACGCTATCATCCGGAAGAGTAACAACCAGTTGAATCAAGTGATTACAGTACCCAGACATCTTGAGTATGTGCTCACTAACAGAACTATTCTCCTCCATCTTGCAGCTATAGAACTTATTGGAGACTTCATATCTCTCAATCCGGGCATTCTTCTGGAATATTAACTTCAACTCCTGAAACATCTCATATGCTCCATGACGTTCAAAACGTCGTTGAAGTCCCGGTTCTAAGCCGTAAAGCATGGCACATTGAACTATCGAGTAGTCATCAGCTTTGCTCGCAGACGTTCTTAACGTTGTGTTGCATCAGCATCAGCAGCACTGGCACCCAGCGGTGCTTCCAGGATGTAATTTTTCTGTGCAGCAATGAGGATAATCCTCAAGTTACGGACCCAGTCTGCGTAGTTGCTACCATCATCTTTCAACTTAGCTTTCTCAAGGAACGCATTAAAATTCAACGGAACAACAGCACGGGCCATCTATCTACAAACAACATAGACAAGCAAGATACTATCAGGTACTAAGTTCATGATAAATTTTAGTTCAATTAATCATATTACTTAAGAACTCCCACTTAGACAGACATCTCTCTAGTCATCTAAGTGATCACGTCATCCAAATCAACTAAACCATAACCGATCATCACGTGAGATGGAGTAGTTTTCAATGGTGAACATCTTATGTTGATCATATCTACTATATGATTCACGCTCGACCTTTCGGTCTCCGTGTTCCGAGGCCATATCTGCATATGCTAGGCTCGTCAAGTATAACTGAGTATTCTGCGTGTGCAAAACTGGCGTGCACCGTTGTAGATGGACGAGAGCTTATCACACCGATCATCACGTGGTGTGCGGGCACGACGAACTTTGGCAATGGTGCATACTCAGGGAGAACACTACTTGATAATTTTTAGTGAGAGATCATCTTAAAATGCTACCGTCAATCAAAGCAAGATAAGATGCATAAAGGATAAACATCACATGCAATCAATATAAGTGATATGATATGGCCATCATCTCCTTGTGCTTGTGATCTCCATCTCCGAAGCACCATCATGATCACCATCGTCACCGACGCGACACCTTGATCTCCATCGTAGCATCGTTGTCGTTTACGCCATCTATTGCTTCTACGACTATCGCTACCGCTTAGTGATAAAGTAAAGCAATTACAGGCGTTGCATTTCATACAATAAGCGACAACCATATGGCTCCTGCCGATTGCCGATAACCGGTTACAAAACATGATCATCTCATACAATAAAATATAGCATCATGTCTTGGCCATATCACATCACAACATGCCCTGCAAAAACAAGTTAGGCGTCCTCTACTTTGTTGTTGCAAGTTTTACGTGGCTGCTACGGGCTTAAGCAAGAACCAATCCCACCTACGCATCAAAACCACAGCGATAGTTTGTCAAGTTGATGCTGTTTTAACCTTCGCAAGGACCGGGCGTAGTCACACTCGGTTCAACTAAAGTTGGAGAAACCGACACCCGCTAGTCACCGTGTGCTAAGCACGGCGGTAAAACCAGTCTCGCGTAAGCGTCTGGCGTAATGTCGGTCCGGGCGCTTCATCCAACAATACCGCCAACCAAAGTATGACATGCTGGTAAGCAGTATGACTTATATCGTCCACAACTCACTTGTGTTCTACTCGTGCATATAACATCAAACCATAAAACCTAGGCTCGGATGCCTTTGTTGGGGAGCGTAGTAATTTCAAAAATTTCCTACGCACACGCAAGATCATGGTGATGCATAGCAACGAGAGGGAGAGTGTTGTATCGTACCCTCGTGAGACCGAAGCGGAAGCGTTGACACAACGTAGAGGAAGTAGTCGTCGTCCTCCGGTCCAACCGATCCAAGCACCGTTACTCGGCACCTCCGAGTTCTTGACACGCGTACAGCTCGATGGCGCACCCTCGATCTCCAATCCAGTAGAGGCTCGAGGGGAGCTCCGTCAAGACGACGGTGTGGTGACGATCTTGATGTTCTCCTGTCGCAGGGCTTCGCCTAAGCACCGCTACAATATGACCGAGGTGTAATATCGTGGAGGGGGCACCGCACACGGCTAAGGAGCGATCTCAATGATCAACTTGTGTGTTCTAGGGTGCCCCCTACCCCCGTATATAAAGGAGGGAGGGAGGAGGAGGCCGGCCCAAGGGGGGCGCGCCATAGGGAGGGGGAAACCTACTCAAGTAGGTTTCCCTTTTTCCTTATCTTATTTGGAGGGAAGGAAAGAGTACTAGTAGTAGGAAGTAGTACTAGTAGTAGTATTAGGAAGAGGGGAAGGAGAAAGGAAGGGGCGGCCCCCTTCCCCAATTCGGATTGGGCTGGGGGGCGCGCCCCTCCTTGTTCCTTCTCCTTCCTCCCATATGGGCCCAATAAGGCCCATATACCTCCCGGGGTTCGGTAACCTCCGGAGCTCCAAACTTCTCCGGAACCTTTCGGTGTCCAAATATATCCGTCCAATATATCAATCTTTATGTCTCGACCATTTCGAGACTCCTCGTCATGTCCGTAATCATATCCGGGACTCCGAACAACCTTCGGTACATCAAAATACATAAACTCATAATATAACTGTCATCGAAACCTTTGCGGACCCTACGGTTCGAGAACAATGTAGACATGACCGAGACACGTCTCCGGTCAATAACCAATAGCGGGACCTGGATGCCCATATTGGTTCCTACATATTCTACGAAGATCTTTATCGGTCAGACCGCATAACAACATACGTTGTTCCCTTTGTCATCGGTATGTTACTTGCCCGAGATTCGATCGTCGGTATCCAATACCTAGTTCAATCTCGTTACCGGCAAGTCTCTTTACTTGTTCCGTAATACATCATCTCACAACTAACTCATTAGTTGAAATGCTTGCAAGGCTTAAGTGATGTGTATTACCGAGAGGGCCCAGAGATACCTCTCCGACATTCGGAGTGACAAATCCTAATCTCGAAATACGCTAACTCAACAAGTACCTTCGGAGACACCTGTAGAGCACCTTTATAATCACCCAGTTACGTTGTGACGTTTGGTAGCACACAAAGTGTTCCTCCGTAAGCGGAGTTGCATAATCTCATAGTCATAGGAACATGTATAAGTCATGAAGGAAGCAATAGCAACATACTAAACGATCGTGTGCTAAGCTAACGGAATGGGTCATGTCAATCAGATCATTCAACTAATGATGTGACCTTGTTAATCAAATAACAACTCCTTGTTCATGGTTAGGAAACATAACCATCTTTGATTAACAAGCTAGTCAAGTAGAGGCATACTAGTGACACACTGTTTGTCTATATATTCACACATGTATTATGTTTCCGGTTAATACAATTCTAGCATGAATAATAAACATTTATCATGATATGAGGAAATAAATAATAACTTTATTATTGCCTCTAGGGCATATTTCCTTCACTGGCCTCTACATCAAACGATGCACACAAGCATTTTTTTATTAATTATTCAACGAAGCCTTACGAAGTAATATATCAATAAGTCTGAGGTCAACTTCTTCGTGGCAACATTTGTCGCAACTCATACCAGCTTGATGAAGGAGGTGCACAAGATCAGGGTCGCCTGCCCAGACCTCATACCGACGCCTAATATCCAAATCCAGAGGCCTCAACCAAGATGCCCAATGGAGGGGTGGGGGAACTAACCGGTCCAGCGGTCTCTCAGCGCGCACCGCATGCACACGCTTTAGAGACCTTCGCCACCGTCTTCCGTCGATCCATCTTTAGAACAGGTATCAATGCATAGACCTTGACAAGCTTGCCGTCGACGTTGCCACGCCGCCAGACAACACCACCTCTCGACAAGCGTCCATTGTCGCACACCCATTGTCGAGACCCTGTTGCACCACACCGCCAAGAATCCATGTCATCAGTGTGTTACATGCAATGCCGCTCCACCACTGAAACCTTTCACTGGTCTCTCGAGACGATGCACACCTCCAAGAATGACGCACCCAAGGGGGACAACACAAATAACATCGTCGTCATCTGATCGACTGATCTAGAGTTTCCCCTGGAGGTAGGGGCTTCACCTTGATGATGCCTTCAAGAAGGATACGGCGCCACTGCGTTGCCGTCATCAGCTCCGGCCACCGGGCGAAGACAAGATCTTCACTTGCATCTACCCCAAGAGACTTCTACCGACAAATTGAGCACCAGCCAGACCATCTTCAAAGCCCCAGATCTAGCCGCACAGATCCGACAACATCCACAGCAACACGGTCACTGCAGGAGCCCTAACGCTTTGTCCACTTATTGTAGGAATTGCATGAAAGGCGTTGATCAGGTTCTAAACATGGAGAAAATTGTCATGAATGCAACGTTTCTAGAAGAAGGCACTCCGTTTTTTTTTTTTTTTTTGAAACTATGTTGCCAAGCACTGGCGTGACTCTGTTGGCAATGAGCTTGGAGAAAATCTTAGAGATGCAGTGGATGAGGCTGATTAGGCGAAAATCTTCCACTTTTTGCGCATCAACGTACTTAGGGAGCAGAACAATGTTGTCAAAATTGATTAGGTTTGGATAATCGCCATTCCTACTTTCAAGGTGGAGGATGGCAATAGTTAGATCCTCCCTAATAATTTCCCAGCAGGATTTGAAAAAGGCTCTTATGAATCCGTCCAGCCCTAGCACCTTAACGGAGGGTAACATGAATAACACCTTTTTAATTTCCAGCTCATCAAAAGGTCCATCAAGGGCCGACAGGTCATGTGATTTATAGCCAAACTCATCCCAATTTAGACATGTTGAGCGGGGTACGGGGGTACCAAGGTGCAACTAGAAATGGTTGAGTAACTCTGTCTCCTTATCCTCCTTTGATATTGCAACTCCCCCGTTTCAAAAAGGCCCCAAGATTCTTGAGCGGTGTCCAGGCGCCAAATGATCTCTGTCGTGATCTTAAGCTGGAGTTTGACACTGCCCACATTCTTTCGCTGCCACTTCTTGAGGGCTTTTGCAGTGCGGCGTAGTTGAGTATGGAGTCTGCGCATCGGGTCAACGATGAGAGTTGGCTTGATCCATGGGGCCTGGACTATTTCTTGGAAGCCATGCACCTTGAGCCAGAATTTCTCGAACTTAAAAGAAGGTGGTATTTGAGACTGATGTGTCTCCTTGGAGGAACAAGGGGCAGTGGTCAGAGCACATAGTGGGAAGGGCTTGCCAATCGTTAGAACAAAAGACATGATCAATCTTCGTGTGGGTTGGATTTTGCTGCGCATTTTGTTGAGTAACGTGATTGTATTAGGAAAGACGAGATAGACTAGGATTTATTCCGGCTTGTCTTGTTCTCCAAGTTGGTCATTGTACTCCTATATATATGCCCACGAGGCTCAAGCAATACAACAAACTATTTCCACCAATCCCTCTCTCTCCCTTCTAACATGGTATCTATCGCAAGTCGATCCTAAACCCTAGCCGCCGTCGCTTCCGCACCTGCGCGCCGCCCCCGGGGCGGTCGACCTCCATGACCGCCGTCGGGGGCCGCGCCACCCGTAACTAGGGTTCGTCCGCCGGCCGTGTTGGCCGGCTGCCCTAGAGAGTCTTTTTCCCGATCCTTTGATCCGGGTTTTCTCTCTCTCGCCGGTCGCTTTGATCGGCGTCTACTTTTTGGTTTTCTGGTCTATGTGATCCGGTTTGCGTCGCCCACCGCCGCCGTCGACCCCGTACGCCTCTACTCCAACGCCGGCGTGATTGGTCGGCTTCTTCACCGACCCGGCGGCCTCGCGCGTCGTCGCGCGTCTGCCGCCGGTCGCCCGACTTCAGCGGCCTCACGCGTCGTCCGCGCGTCGGCCTGCCGGTCGCCCGACCAGCGGCCTCGCGTCATGCGGCGGCCCTTCACCGCCGCCGTTCGCGCGACGGCCTGCCCATCGATCAACGCCGGTCGTCACCGCCCTGCTTCAACCGGGACTCCTGCATCACCCCGACCCGGCGGCCTCGCGTCATGCGGCGGCCAATCATAGCCGCCCGCCGCCGCCGGCTCCATCTCAGACTCCGCGGCCACCACGCCTTCACCGAGCGGCGTCCCCGACCTCGCGCGCGATCGGCTTGATCACCGCTTCGCCGCGCGATCCGCCTCATCTCGCCGCGCAATCGACCTGGCCCGTCGATTTACGCGCATCCGCAGTCCCGTGAAGATCGTCCCCGAGTTCAGCGCGCCTCTCCACCGATCGAGCATCGGGCTGCCGCTGCGTCTCCCGTCGGCCGCAGCGCCGCCGCCCCGTGGTTCTTCTCCCGGCTGCACCGACCAGCGTCACGCTGCGTCGCCCTTCGGCCGTAGTGCGCGGCCCGCGATCCACCGCCGCCCGGGGCCATCCGCTCGAGCCGTCCCGTGGCTGCACCGACCCTCGCGCCGCCGCTGCGTCGCCCCGTCGGGCCGTAGCAGCGTGGCATGCGATCCACGCCGCCCCGAGGCCGTCCGTTGGTTGCACCGACTTCGCGAACCGGCGTTGCGTCGCCCGCCGGGCGCAGCGTCGCGTCGCGATCCCCGCCGCCGCCCGAGGTCTTCGCCGCCGCCCGACCCGCATACGCCGCTCATCGCCCGCCGGGCCGTAGCGCCGCGGCCCGCGTCCGCTCCGCCGTCACCCCGCGTCGACCTCATGTGGTATGCGCCGTGCCGTCTTCCTTGGCGCGGGAACGCCACCGTCCGCGCCAGTCTTCGTCACGTTGTCAGGGTTCTTCGCCTACTTCGAGCACCGCCGCCGCACACCTAACCTAGCCGCCGCCGCCGCCGTAAGGCTGCAGCCGCCGCTCTTCTTTGGCCATCGCCGCCGCTACCTCCGTAGCCGCCGCCGCCGCCCGTCCACCCCCTTCGTCTTCGTCCAAGCACCAGCCCGTCGTCAGCGTCGCCGTCATCTACCCCGACCACTTCGTCTACTCCGACCACCGTTGGTGACATCGGCCCCGCGCCGATGGACGCCGCAATCGTTGTCGAGTTCTTCTCTGCTGGCCCCTCCAGTTTCTTCGACATGGCGTACAGCTCGTGCCGGTCCCTCGTCTACGCATGCCCGGTGCTGGCAACCCCGATGCGTGCCTTCATCCACGACGTGTCCCCGGGCCTGGCAAGCCTGGTCGACGCTTCGTCAACTTCGTCTTCGTCCGTCTACGCATGCCTGGTGCTGGCAACACCGGTGCGTGCCTTCGTCCACGATGTGTCCCCGGGCTTGGCAAACCCGCCGCGACGCGTCGTCAACAACATCTTCTTCCCGGCGCACCACTACTTCGACACCACTGCGCCCATGACTAACTCGGCGCCTCCTTGCGCTCGCGGCTCCACGGCGACTTCCTCGACACCGGCCACCCCGACTCGACATCGACCACGGCATTCTTCGCACGGCTACCTCGACCACGGCTCCACCACACACGCTCTCGGCTACATCGACAAACGGCACAAAGGGCTACCGCCTGCTTGAGCAACCTCGTTGGTTTCCACTCCAGCCACAACTCCGCGATGCGTCGACCATTACGACTGTGGGGGGGTGTCCGTCGGCTTGCCTTTGGATTCTTCTCCAGTCTCACCGTCTGTGTCGCTACCGTTGTAACTGCGGGGGGATGTTGAGTAACGTGATTGTATTAGGAAAGACGAGATAGACTAGGATTTATTCCGGCTTGTCTTGTACTCCAAGTTGGTCATTGTACTCCTATATATATGCCCACGAGGCTCAAGCAATACAACAAACTATTTCCACCAATCCCTCTCTCTCCCTTCTAACACATTTGACCATGTGAAACCACGACCATTAAGAAAGAAAAGAAAGAAAGAAAGAAAGAAAGAAAGAGATAATGCATGGTTCATTCCTTTTTCATGAACATGTGCATAATATAGGCTAGATATATATACATAGTTCTTGGAAAAAAGTGGGAATTCAATGGAATAACCATGAATTGAAGTGGGGTTGCTCCTATCCCGACCCTTGCCTGCCTGTGATCAGAAGTGGGGGGTTTGGAGAGACGGCGGTTCGTATCTCGCCTCGTGCGATCAACCTCTATGATCAGGGCTACTTGCGTTGCACCGGAGGATGGATAAGTGGATATGCCGGAATTGGGCTGGGACATGGAGAATGAGATATTGAACTACGGGACTGGATATTATGAGGAGAGAAAGAACCAGAGGTGGGTTGGCTACTGCTTGTTGGGATGCATGGTCGTGTATTAGTTCCATTTTTCCTGAACATGTTTGGACAAAAAATAATGAATACCTACGACTTGTAGTGGGTTCACCCCTGATTGGACCAATATATCGACTCTGCTAGAGTTGCTCCAATAATGCTACACGTACAGGAGATTACGGGCGTTTTACAGGCTGACTAGGAGTCCGTCCGACGTGGCTGAACTGCGGGGAAATAAAGGAAAAATGAGAACATACCGCTGTTTACGCAAAGTAAAAAAAAAACAGAACGGTAAGCAATAACGAAAAAGGAGGACGTGCCGATGTTTACGCTACTGGAAAAACAGAACAGCGGCTCGATTTGCCGATCGCGTTCGCCTCGAACGACCACGGCCGTCTCGCGCCGCCAAGGGCACATTGCTGCTTGCTCGGCCGATCTTTTCAAGCGGCGTCGCATGCTCCGTCACATCGGCATTAGCAGGTAATCCTATGTATACTGAAGGCCATGATGTTACGATTTGGATAGTCTGACTGGTGATACTGCAGCATATATACTTGATTTATCCATCTGTAGATCAAAGCCGTGTACCTGAGTTTTCCGCCTTGATGAAGCCCTGAAGTTAGCTACAGATGATTAGTTATTAATCTTTCATCTGTTTGCATGTACATGACTGTAGCACATCACATCACCTCGGCACCCAATGTTCTGTTTGTTTCTAAGTATATGCATCTCGTAATCTTCAACACAACCTTTTCAAAAATAATTTAACATGTCAATTTTTAGGTCAATTTGTTACCATTCAGTTTAGTTATGTTGCCTTTGTACGAGAATGATTAAAAATTTCATGGCTTGTAGGAATGGATGATAGAACTTGTATTGTTCAAGAATCAAGTGACATGTCTATTTCAAGCGACGATGATGGCATTAAGCAGCAGAAGAAAAGCAATGTGGGAGTTGAACATGACCTTGGTGAAGCCCAACCAGATGTGTCACTTGGAGATCCTGAACTGGGGATGACCTTTGGTAATGAGAATGAGGTGCGAGAGTATTATACCCAGTATGCTAAAGCAAAAGGCTTTGGTGTGACGAGAGGAAGTTCAGACAGTGATGATAATGGACAACTGAGGTACCTTACACTTTCCTGCAGCCGTCATGGTAAGACTCAGTCCAACTCAAAAAAATATGTTGAAGCCAAATCCATCAGCCGGGTTAGGATGCAAAGCTAAAATTAATGTTACTCGTGGTCCTGATGGGAAGTTGTATCTTTCGAAGGTCATATTGGATCATAATCATGCATTAAGTCCACTAAAATCTCGGTTATTTAGATGCAACAAAAGGTTAGACTACCATGTTAAGCGAAAGCTTGAGTTGAATGACAGAGCCGGAATTCGGGTAAACAAGAACTTCAATTCTTTTGTTGTGGCAGCATATGGTCATCAGAACCTAACTTTTCGTGAGAAAGATTCTCGTAATTTTCTAGAGAAAATAAGGAGGCTAAAACTTGGCAGTGGTGATGCTGAAGCGGTTCGTGACTACTTTATTAAAATGCAATCCGACAACCCAAACCTTTTAGTGTAATGGATGTTGATGATGAATCCCGACTTAGGAATGTATTTTGGGCTGATGCCAGAAGTAGGGCAGTGTATGACTCTTTTCATGATGTCATTACTTTTGATACGACATATTTGATGAACAAATATGATATGTCGTTTGCTTGTTTTGTCGGAGTGAATCATCATGGCCAATCAGTTTTTCTAGGATGTGCTTTATTATCAAATGAAGATACTGGAACATTTGTTTGGTTATTTCAAGCATGGCTCACATGTATGTCAAATCGTCAACCAAAAGCAATTGTCACGGATCAAGCAAAAGCAATTCAGAATGGTGTGGAAATAGTTTTTCCGGAATCTCGATACAGATGGTGCTTGTGGCACATAATGAAAAAGATACCCGAGAAGCTAGGTGGGTATGATGAATATGATCGCATCAAGGTTGCTGTTGGCAATGCGTTCTATGATTCATTAACAGTTGCAGAGTTTGAAGTTGCTTGGATGCATATGATTGAGAAGTATGGTCTTGGTGATAATGAATGGCTTAAAGGGCTTTACAACCATCGACACCGTTGGGTTACAGCATTTGTGAAAGATGCCTTTTGGGCAGGTATGTCTACTACACAACGTAGTGAGAGTATGAATGCCTTCTTTGATGGATATGTTAATGCAAAGACTACATTGAAGCATTTTGTTAGCCAATATGAGAATGCTCTTCGTGATAAAGTTGAGAAGGAGAATATTGCTGATTTCAATTCTTTCAATTCAACCATACCTTGTATCACACGCTTTGACATTGAGAAGCAATTTCAGTCAATCTATACAAATTCAAAGTTCAAAGAATTTCAAGAAGAGCTAACAGATATTATGTATTGTGATCGGAAGTTTATGCAAAAAGAAGGGGCAATAGAAACATATGAAATAACCGAGGATGTGCTAATTGACGAAGAAAAAGGATGGAGAAAGGATATTTTGTACCATGTATATTTCAATGAGGAAGAGTTCGAAGTTAAGTGTTCATGTCGCCGCTTTGAGTTCAGAGATATTCTCTGTAGGCATGTGTTGTGTGTGCTTACTCAAAAGAAAATCAAGGAGGTTCCTCCACAATACATCCTTGCTCGATGGAAAAAAATGTGAAAAGAAAACATAACTTTATCAGATGCACATACGGCGGCATGGAAGACAGTTATTGCCAAGCGCTTTGATGGCTTGTGCGATTCTTTCTACTCAGTTGCAGAGATAGGTGACATGTCGGATGATGCACACAATTCCTTGATCGACGATCTTCGCACCTTGAACAATTTATAACCCGGTCTAAATTTGTACTACCAACTGTTTACGCCATTGGCTGAGAAAAATGACTTTTCCTCACCGCCCCACACTAATCTATCCTGTAAAAAGGTAATGCACTTGATGGGCTAGTTTGGATCCTACGGATGAGGGTCTAGTGCATGCGCTTATTCTCTTGTCGAGCGCAGGCGGTGGCCGGCCGATCGCAAGGCGGCAGCCATATGTACTAGCAGCACCGTGGAAAGTTTGCTGGCGCAGAGGTCAGTCCTAAAATAAGAGACGCTTTTCGCAGTTTAAATAAACATTTTTTTATATTTTTGGACAGAGCTAGTAAATAAGATGACATATAAATAGATTTTCTAGACCTAACCACGAGTCAACAACAGTTCTGACATAGCTTTTTGGTTTCAAAAATATTTGTGGCGCCACTAAAACAAATGGAATTATAATTTCTTGTATCCAACATCAATTTAAGACAAAAGTTTGAAACTGGCTCAAATTTTTTGTACTCCGCTGAAATATTTTGAACAAAATGCAAAATTACCTTTTACAAGATCAAAATATTGGTATTGGAATTAATGTTAGAAGTGAAACCAGTTACCCGCTCAAACATAATGTTTGGAAATAATTACATTAAAATTAATTCTCACTATTAATAATCAAATCACCTTAAGGGCAACACAACAAAGCTTGACGCTCCAGGCTTCCTCCTTATGGATGAATCAGAAACCAATTTCTCAACCTTGTAGCTAATGTGCTCCCACAACTTCGTGTTCCCGTCTTCGATAAACATTTCTTCAAGAACCATGGCGTTCTCGGCAAAGAATTTTATCAGCTTGGCACCAAGACAATTCGCCGCCCCAAGTCGAAACTGCAAGGCCACTCTCGCCAAAGAGCCCGCTAAGCAGTCGAACGAGTGCTGGCTCAAGCCAGGGATCTCGGTGACCTCATCGTAGTTGGCGGCGTCATTTCCTTCAGGTGACATCGCCGTCGGCTTCGAGTTTCGATGCCGGGTTAGAAGATCGACGGACTTTTCACGGTCAGCACTGAACTTCCTTTCTAGGAAGCACTTTTCGTCATCGTGCTCTTGCCAGTAGTGTAGGTAGTGATGGTCCGCGGTGAGGTTGATCCGGAGGTCGTGGAGCATGGGGCAGCAGCGGATCAGGTTCGCGATCGCCACTGCCGCCGTCTTACCTTTGGGCCTGTGCACTCCGTGCAGTTCAAGGCGCTGGAGGATGGAGAAGGTAGGCAGGAGCTCAGCCCTCCTCTCCTCGCTGAGCACAGCCATGTCCTCGAGGGGGTTTACGTTTAGCTTCAGCTCCTTCACACCGGCGACGTTGTGAAGGAATCGCCAAAAGCTCTCGAGGTTGCCCTCGTCGGTTTGCTTGTGGCGGCTCAAAATTTTGTTCACTCTATCATTGCGGGCGCGCGGCACAAAATGCAGGTCGGCATGTGCCAAGTCCGGCGGCGGTGGGCTCAGTGAGAACGGCCGGAAAACCCCCTTATACCTGAAGCGACGCAGCTTCGGCGCGTCGATCTCCGCCGGAACAATGCCGGCCTTGTCCACTATGTAGTGTCGCAGCGAGCCATCGTTGTTCTTCCAGTTGCACCTCTCTAAGGAGAGTGCGGTGGCCGCAGGGAGCCGGAGCAGGGCTTCTGCGGGCGGAAGAAGGGAAGTGTTAACGAAGTCCCGCCGGTGGTAGATCGGCGAACCAGAGTCCGGCTCCCTATCTGTTGGCGGTAAGATGATGACGGACTCAAAGTGGACGGTGGCGAGTGCAGGCGCGGCGTAGACGAGGCTCTGGAGGGCGTCGAGCCGCACGGTGCCATGGTGCAGCCGCAGCGACGAAAGGCGCGGGAACACGACCGCAGAGGCCGCCGGAACAAGGTCGCTGCAGTTGGTGAGGTCCAGCATGCGGAGGTTCTCCGACGGCACCAAGCCTAGGTTGAACACGTAGATGCCGAGTGAGCTGAGGTTGATCTCATCGTCCGAGCAGGCCTCCCAGCAGGCACCGTACGTGCGGCGGTCGGACTCAGAGTCTTCGGCGTCGAGCCGGAGCTCCTCGACGCGGCTCACCGCACGGTGGGAGAGCAGCTTGGCGAGCGCGCCGTGGTACCGCGACGACGACGACGGAGGCAACTTCACATCCCAGCGGCCGTTCAGGAATACGTCGATAGACTTGCCGTTGCCGGTGACACGAAGGGTGAGCCTCGTGACGGGGACGTCTGCGGCGTCGAGCGCCGCCTCGGCCGCAGCCACAAAGGCGTCGCGCCGGGAGGAGGAGAGGTCGTTGTCCCAGCCACAGTCCTCGACGTCCGTCTCCAGGTTTACGGCGCCTGAGGACTGCCAGAGGGGCGAGCGCCATCGCCGCGAGAGCGCGGTCGTGGCGGCGGCCTGCTTGCCTGGGACGAAGTGGAGGACGCGCAGGAGGAGCTCGTCGGGAAGGTCGGACAGGCGGTCAACGCCGCCGGCCATCGTCTACGTCGGCGGCAATAGCGGCGATGCGATCGCGATCGCGGTCACGATGCGTGTTGGGTCTCTTTTTAGGGAACGGATTCGTCGTACATGTGTCGGTTTGGGTTTGGAGGCGAGCGTTTTTGGGCCGGGCCTATGCGTGATGTTCTTTTTTTTTCTCTACGACAAAAAATGTTCCGGAATGTAAAAAGTGTTCAGGAATTTTACAAATGCTCTAAATTTAAAACGATCAAGGATTTCAAAATATGTTCATGAATTAAAAATATTTTTCAATTTAAAAATCGCAAATAGAAAAAATATTCACAACTTTTAGAAAAATCACAAATTAAAAAATCCATGAATTGAAAAATTGTTTGAAAATTTAAAAAATGGCACAAATTTCAACAAAAGTGTGTGAATACAAAAGAATCACGGAACTCACAGACCGAAAGTTAAAGAAATGTCACGAATTTTAAAGATGTTCGTGACTTGAAAAAAATGTTCCCGAATAAAAAAATATTTGTGAATTTCAAGAAACATTCATGAATTCATAAACTATTCATGAAATCAAGAAATGTCCACAGATTCCAAAAAAATGTGAGACTGCACAAATATTCATGAATTTTTAAAAGTAAAATTTAAATAGAAAAATGAAAAATGAAAGGAAAGGGAAAAGATAAAGGAAATAGACAAAAACCGAGAAAACCAAAAGAAAAGAAGTTGATGAAAAATACTTGTGAATATCTAAAACCTTCCCAAAACCAATGGAAGAAAGGCTCTCTAAACCCCGAATATGGGTCAGCCCATATGTCGTGCGAGCACTCCCGGGGGGTCCGTGTTACCTAGCTACTCCCCGACCTATATGGGAAATAGGAACCGTGTAAAACGCAAGTGGACGACATCCACAGCTATACACACTAAGATGTGTATTAACTAGACCTTAATCGTGTTAGGGCTCACTGCACATGGGCTTCAACACAAGGAAGCTCATAACTTGGCTCGCCGACCACATTCACCAGCATTGCCCTCACCACTATTGGACGTCCACGGAGACATCAGTAAACCTCAGCCACTTGAAGTGCGGCACACAAGCGTGCACAAAGACACCAAACTACAGCTGCTATTTCAAAGCAGAATGTCCTTATAACTAGGGAAATATCAGGATGCCCAATGCTATACTAACAAGGACAGGTCAAATGGCAGAATATCTTTCTAATTGGACAAAAACACGACGAAGGGGGGTTTCTTATTGGAGCAAAGCTTTAGCCTGTGCCCATTGGCCAGGGACCAAATCATACCCTCCATGTTTCTAGAAAACCATTTCGCTGTAGTCCCGACTAACCCCGGTTTCTCATCCCATTGATGCGCATAATATTATTCCTAAATATGAGACGTTCGTCAGATATATTTTTGATTGAGGAATATAAAGCCATGTGGTCAGATCTGTCAGCCAGGCATTCAATGTCCCAAGACAGTTGATGAGCGTATGCAGATGAGTTGAGCCATATGCATCGGCAATTGGGTCCATCTTGTGTGCTATCATATGCACAAGACGCTGGGTCAGCGGTAGCGCCTAGAGTAGGAAGGGGTATGCGGCTCGGTCGTGAGGTTGATGGGCAGCCGCGCCGTGGCGGAGCCTTCCACGGTGCCGTTCGTGTCGGGCGTGAAGGAGATGCGGTATTCGTGGCTAGCAGTATACTATGGTTAAACTAAATCGGCTGGCTGCGGTGGGCAGAGTCCCCTTTAGTGAAGCCGGACATACTTTAGTGAAACGCTGGAATTGGTTGTCCGACGGCCCAGTTTACCATAGCCGTCGTTTTGGCCTATGCAACAGTAATACATAGAACATCAGGGCCAAGATTTGACAGATGGTTGTACATAGAAGATCCAACGGTTAGAAACGTCTATATTGTGAACCGACGGCTAGAAACGCAAATCGTTGAGAGGGCTCGCTTTAGGCTAAGTTTTACTTTCCTAAATTTAAAGAGTTTGTGATCACATGGATAAACAAACATTAATCGTTAATTTTTTCAGTTTGTCTAATTCACATCTAAATGTTTTTTAAAGAATGTCACGTCTAAACTCCCACAAACATATAATGTAGCAACAAGAAACAAAAAAACTAGTAAAAAAATAGACCACAAAGAGAGTGAACATCTAGATGTGTCCTAGATATACCCTAATTTTTTACGGAAATATTAACGCCCACACGTGTGGGCATTTGCATCTCGCCACACGCGTGGATCCGCGTCCGTTCGTGAGCGCACGAATCTTGGCATGTTTCTACTGCCATGTAGGACTGATCTGGTATGTGGGCGTTCATCCGGTCGCCCACACGACCGTTTCACCACACATGAGGGGCTGGTGTGTGGGCGTTCAGCAGTTCACCCACACGCCACTTTGCACGCACACACAAGGGCTAGTGTGTGGGCATTTGTCATCTCGTCCACACGCCCGTCTCCTCTGCCACACCCAAGCTGCTAGTTGCCATATGTTTCTGATGCACCGCAAGCGCCCTAGTGTGCTTTATAAGCGGTGGCAACTCTCTTTTACCGGGTTGCCATGTGTTTTGCGGTACACGGCAAGCGCCTAGTGTGCACGCGTGGCGGATGGCAACTCTCTTTTACCGAGTTGCCATGTGTTTTTGCATGGTACATGGCAACTGCCCTAACGTGCACGTAAGCAGATGGCAACTCTTCCTTTTACATGGCAACTCTCTCAACTGCCTAGTGTTAGTATGTGCCAACTTCTAAAATTATGAAATCATGGCAACTACATTAGATCAGACCATACATGGCAACTGCTGTTGAGCAACCATGGCAACTGCAGTTGTCCGACATGGCAACCGTAGTTCAGCGACATGGCAATTATAGTTAAATGAACATGGAAAAGGGTCTGGACCATGGCAACTGCGGGCGCGCGGTGACCGTCACACGTGGCGTGCGGGACCAGGAGGTACGAGGGCTGACATACGGGCGTGTGGGCGTTATCAACTTCGCCCACACGCACGTGTGTGAGAGGGATCTGGGAAAAAAAGAGGTGTGTGGGCATTACTTGTTTTGCCCACACGTAGGTGTGTGGGCTGTTCCTATTATACACCACACAAAATGTGTGGGCGGATTCCCTAACGCCCACACGTGTGGCACTTATCGGCGTCCATTTTTTATCTAATGTAGAAATTGTTTTAGGAAAGTTTTGAGAAGAAATCGGAATAGTTATCCAACATCCGTATGTACTACCTTTGGAGTACGTGTTTGGGAAGAGAACGTCTAATTATTTCTCTATACGCGGATACACTTCCGCATCTCGCACATCGATCGGCGCCGCGCGCGATGGGTGACTCGCAGATCGCCGCCGACGCCGGAAGCGACCGCCTGAGCAACCTCCGCGACGGCGTAATCGGTCACATCCTCTCTTTCCTCGAAACCGGGGAGGCCGCTCGCGCCGCGACGCTCTCGTCGCGGTGGCGCCACGTCATGGCCAGCGTCCACACCGTCTCCATGTCCATGGAGCCGCTGGGACGGCCCGTCTTGGGCTACGGCTACGATGGCCGGTACGACCGCAACAAGGCGCGGTTCATCGCCGACGTCACCGCCGCCCTCTTCTCCCGCAACCGTCGCCCGTTCCCCGCCGCCGCCTCGGCGCCCCTGCGCGCGCTCCGCGTATCCATGGAAAGATACTGCCCCGAAGACGGGTCCAAGGTGGACCAGTGGGTCTCCTACGCCCTGTGGCATGCCGCCCCAGAGTTCGAGCTCGACCTCCGCCTTGGCCGCGGCCCCATCTGCAGTAGCCCCGGCTGCAGCCTCCACCCCTCCCATGACGATGTCGCCGCCGATGGCCTTGTTGGGGATCAAGCCGTCGCCGGGAATCCTCCCAAGTCTGACCCCGACGACAACCATTCCCTCCGTGCGCACCCGGAAGACGATGTCCCGTCCAGCGACGACGAGGAGACGGCAGCTCGATCGTGGAATCCTCCGCCGTATGGAGAGTACACCTACACCGTCCCGAGGGGGCTCTTCTCCTGCGCCGCGCTGCGATCGCTCCGTCTAGGCCACTGCAGGCTCTCCCCGCCGGCAGCCGTCAGCCTGCCAGCTCTCGAGGACCTCCACCTCACCCACATCCAAGAAGACGAGGAGGACGACGACATGCAGAGGCTGATCTCCGGCTGTCCGCGCCTCGCCGACCTGACGCTCGAGGCCTGTGGCACGGTGACCGCGCTCTCCCTCCTCGACAACACACACCTCCGCAGGCTCGCCCTCCGGTGCTGCCACAGTCTATCCAGCCTTGCCGTCGACACGACGCCGGAGCTCCGCTCCTTCGAGTACCGTGGCGCCGTCCCCGACAGCTCGGTCCTCACCGTGGGCGGCCTTCCGTCCGTCACGTCGTGCAAGGTCGACATCTGCACGGTCTGCCCGCTCGAGGAGGCGGGCGAGCGCGTCAAGCTCGGCTCGTTCCTGCATCAGCTGGCCTCGACCGCGAAACACCTCCAGTTATGCTCCGCTCGCATGGGCTCGTGGTTCGTGGATCTCCCCGTGCTCCCCGCCCTTAGCCACCTCGAGTTGGCCGGAAGCGTGTCGCGCAACGGCGACCCCGCCGTCGTCATCGCCACGACGAGCAGCATCCTCCGGCGAACCCCGAACCTGGAGCTACTGACCCTTTTCTTTGAAGAAGAAGCGCCCCGTGAAGCGGAGTGGCAGTGGCACTCAGGGCTCGATCGCCACGCCTACGTCGGCCGCCGTAGCGAGGGGGAGCTCCTTGACGCGCACCGTCTCCACTACTGCCGGTACGACACCCTCGACTACGCGTTGGCAGTGGCACCCGCGATGGTCCCGCCATGCCTGGGGAGCCGGGTGAGGAGGATCCAGCTGGTGCATTACCAAGGCGGCAGGGCGCAGAGGACGTTGGCCAGATTCTTGCTCCGCAACGCCGTAGTTCTTGAGAATCTCTATTGCGGGTTCCCGGCGGGGCCGCATTGGATTCAAACGGAATTGATGCGTGAGATGGAAGGTTGGGTGGTCAGTGAGCTAGCCAACAAAGAGTTCTGTTGATGGATGCATATTAATTGCTCGATTCTCGTATGATCTTCTTTGATTATCAGCTCAACAACATGCACTGTATACGTAACAAACTACTCCCTCCGTTCGTTCCTAAATACAAGTCTTTTTAGACATTTAAAATGCACTACAGCATACGGATGCACTCCCTCCCTGTTTCTAATTTTAAGTCTTTGTGAAGATTCCAGTATGGACAACTTACATAGCAAAATTAGTGAATCCATATACTCTAAAATGCATCTATATACGTGGTTTATCTCTCTACAAAGACTTATATTTAGGAACAGCAGGAGCATATAGACATATTTTAGAGTGTACATTCTGCTCCATATGCTTGTATTTGGGAACGGAGGGAGTAGTTGATTAATCTATACTATGTTATCAACGAACAACGCACAAGCTGGTCAACTTTGGCGCGCCACACACACAAGAAAGCAAGCATATCAGGTACTCCCTCCGTTCCCTTGTCTGAGATTTCAACACGTGACTACATACGGAGCAAAATGAGTGAATTTACACCCTAAAATATGTCTACATACATCCGTATGTTGTGTCCATTTGAAATGCCTAGAAAGACAAATATTTGGGACCGGAGGGAGTAGTAACAATCAAGCAGTATCCATCTTTATGGAGATCGATAAGATAATCAACACTAGTACTGGTATAAATGCTATCAAAATCATCTTTGTTTTCTGTTTTCCTGTCTAAGCTAAAGCGACCCCGGTGGCTACGGGTCCTGTCCAGAAATGTCCTTGCCTTGCCCATGGCATGCCATGGCGCCTCAAAACTACCTACAGCCCTATCTATGCTGCTCCGACTCTTCCAGCTTCGGACGAATGGGTTTTCACTGCGGTATGCCTCTGTGTGTTATGACGACATGATCGGAGCAGGCTGGTACTTAAATTCAGGCAAACTCTCGAGCCTGCAAGCAAAAAACAAACAAAAATCACACATGTGCTTGTCTTGCTGCATAAGAGTGGATTCATTGCAACAATATACTACTGTCTTGTCTTTTTTTCTTGGTAGTCGAAACAGGTTTGAAAAAACAAAATTGCAATCTCGGAGCACACAGCGAAATTTAAGGTCAGACCGCATGCACGCACGTACCTTTGCCTAACTTTGAGAATGCCGGTGCCAAGTTGCATGGGTATGCCCATGATAATGCACTCACTGACTCCGTCTATCTGATCCTCACGCCCAGCGTATGAAGCATTGAAGAGATGCTCCGAAGTTTTCTCGAAAGAGGCCAGCATCAGCACGCTGCTCTTCATCTTCGCAATCCCGTACCTCGTGATGCCCAGGACTTCCCCCTGCTCAGAGCATCAACATATGCAGCATGTCCGTTAGTCTTCCAAGGACACGAGGCGGGGCCAAAGATGGAGGGTGTTGCAATTGTAAGATCAAAGTGTCATGATTGATGATTACTACTACTGTACCTTGTATGTCATCAGATCTGCCAGAAGCATCATATGTCTCAGATCGATGATCATGTTGTTGCTCTCAAATGTATACTGAATCTCATCGATGATAGATCTCCTTGCGGCTTCGATTCCAAGTGTCTGGTTCACTTCCATGATGTGATTACTTTTCGTTTTCATAGCGTCAACTCCTGGAGCGCCCAATACTGCTAACAGGTTTGTTCTGTAATACACAATGAATGTACTTGGTTACCATATATCATCTCACAAAAATACTCACAGCAAAGCTTATAAACAATTCCCAGAAGCAATTCGCTAAAATATTTCAACGCCTCATTGAATGGAGGTTGACAAAGAAAGAAATTAGAAAGCTCATGATCTCTCTTTTTTCAAACGGAATGAGAAACAGTCCATGGAGTTGTTTAGAGAGCGCTCTTGCGATTGACACTTTCCAGCAAAGGTAACAACAAGCTCCTCACCGGCAGTAAACTTCATGCCGCCAAAGCTGAATAAATAGTAAAAGTCTTACCCTTCAACCAGCAGGTTATATCTTTCGATGGTTTTGTCACGTCCTTTAACGGGGTTGACAACAGCTCTTTCAACAGTTTGAATACCCTGAATTGATTAAAACTGTCAGCAACATCCTCATAATGGCACCCAAAAAAAACATAGCACGTCGTGTTTACCTTCACAATCACTTTTGGAAGCATGGATTTGAGATTGTGCAGCTCAAACTGGAGTTTGGATCTATCTGTTCCATCTGGATATATTCTCAACTTGGCTTCATCAATTACACGAACATGCTGCGAATATCATATACAATGATTACAACCACAGAGAATGTATTGGACGTATCACATCAAACTCAAAGCGTTATTCATACCTGAGATTTTAACTTGAGTTTTGGATAATTTATTATTGATAGCTGCACAGAGTCGGCAGAGATTCCTTCGTACCCCTGAGCTTCTATTCGTTGCATATCAAGTTTCACAACCAAATTTGGCTGGCTTGATTTCAAGACAATCTTTATGGCTGCTGCCACCTGTTCAGGCATTACAAGGCTTCTCAGCAAGTTGAGTGCTTCCTTACAAAATATATCTGTTACACTAATAGCTTTTTCTTCATTTCCATGCTCATGTAGAAAAAGAGATGCAAGGACTACAGTACCAGACAAACTAAAACCAACACAAATCATTGAATAATCTCCACTTCAAGCCAACACATGTTAAAGTGCAATATTTTGCTATTAAAGTAACAGTTATTAACATAATTGCTGGACAGATAAGAAAACTCGTACAAAAAATATAATTATATTTGTTATTTTAGTATCATAAAAACAGCCAAATACAAATAGAAGTTTCGGCATCAATAACGAAAGCCCAAACTTACTCGATTCTGAGATTGATTTCTTGCTATAAACTTGTTTTAGACTGTCCTTTTCAGGCCTTTGTAGTTCTCTTTGCAAAACCTAGCCTTCCCCCCCTCTAGGTCCTTTTAACATGGTCATCCGCATATTTTGTGAATTGTGTATTGTACAATATATATAATACAACTATCAGGGAATCCTGTAAAGTTTCTATAATGCATAAATAATTTAATGCCTGGGAAATGACAAATAATCTATCTTTGCAGCTATGTATGGACTAAATATATGCAACATGTTCTTTTAAAAAGAAAAACAGGAGGAAAGTGCGAGCAGCCAAACTTTCTTTATGTGCGCGTAAATTTTTTAAAGAAATTCTGAAAAAATATACCTCGCCCAGCACTACTTTCTCGATAGAACGTTTCACCTTTACGCCAAATGACTCATCCTGCCCAGACAAAAGTTCTGCAGTGATAATAGGTGTGCTTATCTTTTTAGCAGCATTGATGATTTCCTTGATGCGAGGAACTCCAAGAGTAACATCTTTATTGGTGTTCATTAAGGAAACAAGTACTTAGTGATCTAAACAATCTTATAAGTTTACAGAGGGAGTATAAAGGAAATGAATCTAGTGAATTCAACATCATGTGTTTATATTTACGGACTTTGTATGCCACAACATCGTACCATATTAATAGTGACGGCATAAAACCTCCTTGTTTGAACTGTTGACAGTATCATGTTATATTTGTTAAACTATAAATGACAAGAGCAGCCCCCTAAATAAATAGTTTCAGATAAGAAACTAAATATGCCCCACTTCAGCATGTTAAAACACCACAATTTTCCTTAAATACATAGCACAGAAAGGATACTCATGCTGGCTACTCCTGCAAAATGAAAGGTTTTCAGTGTCATCTGGGTCCCAGGCTCCCCAATACTCTGAGCCCCGATTGCACCAATTGATGCTCCTGCTTCGATTATTTTTGAGTGATAACGAGATAAACAAGTATCAAGAAAAACCTGAGCCAGGAAAAGGAAAAACAAGTCATGTAGCAGACCGACAGAAGAACAAAATTCACGGATAAACTATAAATAACAATCCTTGGAGCGGATCTAAAACCAGTCTTACCTACTGTGGTACTGTGTATTACCAAAGATTCATTTCTCAACAAAACTAGGAAAATGTTGCATCAGGAAGTGTTTGGTGAGCATATCACAGTTGAAGTGCTTGAAAGAGGCTCACAAATTTACATTCAATTGATTTAGGAGTGGTTGCTAGTTTGGTATTGACATTGACATCAACAGAAAAAGCAAGGCACATTTTGCAGGGCAAGCAACAAGCATAAACCACCAGCTTGTTTAATATAAAAAATTTAAAAAGCCTACGAACTTGACAAGTAGATCAATACAGCATGCAACTTATGCAGTTGCTTAACTCTAAACGCATGAATGAACACCAATAAAGGACCATAACAGTAAACCGTTACCATACTGATCTACTTGCTGGTAGAGAAGTTGATAATCTCATGCATTTAAATGAGAGATCTAAAGTCTGACTGGATTTTTTTTTTCTTCTTGGAGAAAAAAATGGAAGATTTGTTGTGCCTCGATACACCATGCATAGATAGATAGAAGAAGTTTAGGTACAAGCCTAAGGCCCCGTTCGGAAGCTCTCTGGCTTCCGAAGCTAGCCAGCTTCTCGAGGGAGCAGCCCTAGCCAGCTTCTCCGTGGCTGGCAGGAGCGTTCAGGGCAGCACAGGAGAGGAGCTGCGGCGTGCTGTGGTCGGGCCCACCAGGTTGGCCCAGTTTGAGGACAGGCAGGCTGGTCCAATTGGTCTCTAAGAACGAACCGGTACGCTGATTCACTTGGCGGTGGCAACGCGAGTAATTTATCCCAACTCCACCTCCGCTAGAATCTGGGAGCTCGAAAAACCTGCTTCTGATTTTTACACTACGTGAGGCCTCCGCTTCTGAAGCTGGCTTCGCGGAGCCGAGGGGTTCGGCCAGCTTCTCGCCCGCTTCCGAAGAAGCGCGGAGCTGGAGCACTTCCGAACGGGGCCTAAGGCTCAGGCTACACCCAGCCAACAACGGCACTTCCTACATTACCCAGCGACATCCTACCCCCAGCTACAGCAAAGCCAACCTTGCTGTACCTACTGTTGACCATGCCTAACTGGATATAAGCGATGTGTCTAAAGATTACAGCACTTTGGCAAAGCAATTATGAATTAGTAAATGCAAAGTATGATACATACCTGCAGTTGTTTCGCAGATATGCCAGAAATATTAGCAGCAACGCACTCCTCAATGCTGGAGTCCTTCCTTCCCACATGATCTTCATCTAGGTGAAGTGCCCGCCTTGTGTTTCTCAGCATTTTGATGCGATTCCCGACAAATTTTGTTAACAATTCCTTGAACCTATCGCTACAACCACCAGCTGAGGGGTCTTGTTCGGAGAGCTTATCCTTTAACATTTGTGAGATTGCCTCAGGAGATAATGTTTCATGTCCCCTTTGAGGACATGTGGCCTACAATGTCAAGACATCATTGGTCAATGAACAGAGCACAAGGCACACTTTCCTTTATCAATCTAAGAAAGCATTCATGTATGTTAAAACTAACCATGACTTTCATAAACAATTGGTCCAGATTCAAGGGATTGCCACCTTTTCCTTCCATCTTTACAGGATCCATGCCATCATCTCCATAGACGAATTGAACTATACCACCACTAGCGTTGCGGACTGTCTGATCATAGAAAACTGAGAGATCTTCCAAACCCTTCATTAACCTACGGGACATGTATCCAGTTTCTGCTGTTTTGACCTATGATTAGAAGTTCACAAGAAAAAAAAAACAGATATCAGACTCCAACTAAGAAATAAAATGATATATCTACGTTTTTGAAAGAAAAAGGTTATTTGAAGTATCCAGAAGTCTGACATAGTTGGTAGGTTGCTGCAGATACCAAAAAAATAAAGTTTTGATGTATGCTACTCCAGGTTTTAGAAATTTGATGATGTCTTCTTACTGTATCTTGCCTTTTGATGGGGCTGGGATTTACCCTTTCCCTTTACTGAAATAACTAGTCAGTTTTAGTGTTATGATCTGCTTTAAAAGTTGCACATTCTAAGCTGTCAGGCTGGCCCAATCAGTGAACTAAATTACATTTTTGATATGTAATAGTAGTATGCAACCAAAATATGATCTAGATTTAGACCTACCGCTGTGTCAACAAGACCTTCTCTTCCACCCATTGTATGGAAGAAAAACTCAGTAGCAGTCAAACCGGTATAGAATGAATTAGCAACAAAACCTTTCGCCTGCAAATGGAAGACAAAGAAAATAGCTTAGCTGAAGAGAACATACATGTGTTGCCACAATAATATGATCCCACACACTGAATACAAATAAAATGGCTGTTGGACCAAGTAGAAAAGAAAAAAAAGATTAAAGATCAATTAGTAAATTCTGACTACAAATGTCATTTCATGTAATGCCATATGCATACACTACTACTATTCGAACAAATGGATTGCTCACTGTCGTTGATAAAAACTAGTTGAAAAATATCATCCGACGTGTCACTGACATGGGCCACATGCGGACATGCCTCACAAGTCATCCTCAGGGTGGATGGAATTTTCAAATTTATACAACTTCGTGATGGTACTTGGCTAATTTTGCCCTAACAGTCTGAATCTTTCTACAAGATATCCTGCAACAGAGTTGACGGGCCCTCAACAAAATAAAGATTCACATAACCATTCAGCAAATTTTCAAGTGCGTGGTGCATGGCATACGAGAACAAAAGGTGGTTGCACAAATGAGCAAATCATATTTCTTAGTCCTGTTCTTACCGCGGGGGTCTTTGAATTTATAGGGAAGTGAGGAAGCGTTCGATCTATAAAACCATTTGGGGCACGGCGTCCTCCAACTGATTGTTGGCCAACACATACAACCATCTGACTGATATTGATTGGAGAACCTTTAGATCCACACTGAGACATAATCAATGGGCTGTTCCTCCAGTGAAGTGTACTCATACAGTGCTGAAAAAATAAGTTTCAACTCAAGTCATTCAATGCACAAGTATGATTAATTGAAAATGAACACAACAGGTTCGCCAGTGGACTTGAATCATTTATCGATACTTTCACTAAATCCTCACTTTAAAATAAAAATTAGGCTAGTGATAAGAAACTTGTGTATTGAAAAAATTAGGATAGTCAAAAAGAGATCTGTACAAGGAAAATTTGCTAGGTAAAACTGCAAAGTTGTGATACTGCAAACATAATATCAAATGTTAGAATGAAGGAATCTGACGCCGAAGTTTTTCCAACTTGTACAATATAGGGTGTTCAAAGTCCAAGCAGCTGATGTGAACAGTACACCTACGGTTGTACTAGAGTATCAAGCAGCCAGGTTGGTTGGGTTTGCCAACCCATAATTGAACACCCCTAATATATAGTTGTATAAAAAGGCTCAGGCTAGAAAAACAATCAGAAGCTAATTGGTTAAGGAACCGGGATGGACCAAGAAAACCAGTTAGAACTTACATCTCCAGCTGTGTCTCTTAATTTATTTAGTACACCAGATATCCGAGCCTCCAATGTTTGAGCTCTGCTGCATCCTGGTTGTGGTTTGAGTGCACCCTTTGAATATTGAGCAATAAGCTCATGGCATTCTTGATATCCTTCGCCTATTGTTTTCCCCTTTTTCTCATTTAGACTTTCTCCTGGTTGGACATCATCCACACCAATTGAAAACCCATGATTCCCTATGAACCTTGCACTGCAGGAGAAAAGGTAAATACCTTGGATCAGGACAAACTTTTTATAAACTAGTTTCGCATAGCAATTTACAATCACAATTGAAATAAGCAACTATACAATTGATAATCTGCAAAATTTCAATGAGAATTGCACTATGAATTTGGAAAAAATGTGTACTTAGGCATGATCTCAGAAAGTAAATAAGAAAAAGAAATATATTTGTATACAAGTTAGAAGAAAGTAAAGATGGTGCCTTTACGTATGATCTCAGAAAGTAAATAAGAAAAAGAAATATATTTGTATACAAGTTAGAAGAAAGTAAAGATGGTGCCTTCACATTTTTATTCTCTCGAGCAAATGGATAAGAGAAAATTAGTAGTATGGTACAAAATTACAAATACTTAAGAAAGGATAATGTTGTACAAATCTTTGAACTAGTCTCACCTAAACTTCGCCAGACGATTCATACAGCTTGCTGCAGCGTGAGAATTATAATCTCTTATAAGAACGGAGAACATGCCCTCATTATTCCCATTACCTGGAGACAAAACGTCAAATCAAATTTTGGTTTGCTTTCCAATCTGTCAAGAAAAGTGAAAATAACAAATACTAGGCCAAATGAATAATGCTGTTTGCTAATGTGAGTGCAAAAATGCACACCATCTGTTATATGTGGTTTATGGCATGATTCATGAGAGTACATCATGACAGAGCTATGACAATGAATAACTAACACTCTCCTGAAAAAGAAGGAAATATCCCAAGAACACGGTACATAATGTCCTGGAATCTAGATTGACATGCATAATTTTGATATGACCATACAATGCACTATTTCATAGTCAATAAATTGGCATACATCAATAATACCAAGGTCCCATTTCCTCAAAATAAACAATTCCAAGGTCCAATCCTGAGCTTTGCACTTACATCCTAAACTCTGTAGTATAATTTCTGAATTTTTTCTCCAACATGCATCAAAATGTGTGTCATTTAACATTAAGTAGTATGTCAAAATGACGCAAATATACAAGTAACTCCCAAAACAGAATGCTCAAAAGCCCAAAAAAACAAGAATTATCTAACTAACACTGCAAAAGGAATAAAGAATAAGAAGCCATGAAAACCAAAAAGAAACTAGCAAGCAGAAAAAAGCTAAAGAGAGATTATCATCGCAAATGTTGGGCGCCTCTTAAGTGCAAGATATTTGTTTGGCTAGGGGCAGCCAATTGCTATTGGACTGCACATTGTTTGGAGCATATTTGTTGCAACATCCAGATGAATGCCTTCTGTGAAGCCAGGAGGATGAGACGATCTCCCATCTCCTTACAAACTATGTCATATCCAGGAGATAAGGTGAGGGCCTCCAGATCATTGATCACTCACTCTTTGGAGACTGGCGCAGGAGAAATGTGCCGTCTTCAAGGACGCATTGTCAGACAGCCAGCTGATGTTCTGAAAGCTGGCAGGAGCAAAGGCTCTTTGCCTGCTCCCACTGCACGCTAGGCCTCCAGATGCAGTGGTAGCTTGAGCTGGGGAGTGGGTTTTCCTTGACCACTCTCTGGTTGTCTTTTGGTAACTCTGTTAGTTTGTTAGCTTAGCTTGTTTTCGATGCTCTTGCATCACTTCTTTTCTCTGTGCTTTTTTCTGTTGTTTAGTTATAGTTGTATTTTGCGCCTTCCTGGCGTTCTCCTTCTAATGAAATATGACATGCGCTTTGGGGCGTGTTCAAGAGCGAAATAATTGCAAAGTAAGGTTCGGCTATTGCACAAAAGTGAAGCATGGTAGCGTAGACTAATAACAGTTTGCTGCTTGGGTGGAACATACATAGTTTATTTTACAAGACAAGACGAAAAACTACTCTTCCTACATCAAATAAATAATTTTCAACACTCAGGCATGTAATAAAATAGTCTGAAGCATTACAATGAAAAGGAAAATTATGCAGTACAAACAAAACATTTTATTAAGAAGACGCATACAAAACTAGAACAGTAGTTCAACCTTCTAATCCCAAGAAATGGTTCTTTAGATGAATCATTGAACTAGAAATCAAAACAAACTTATAAAATGTTCTCACCTAAAGTTTTCTTCCCAACTTGCCCAGATAAAAGTTCACTGTTTCGGAAGTAGACAAAACCATCATTCGGACACATTGCATCATGTACTGCTTCAGATGTCTTATCTTCGACAGTAAGAGGGCATTTCTTCGTACAGATTTTCTCTCTAACACCAAGATTCAGATAGACCTTTGTAAATGCGTTAGGACGTACTAACACACTGAATAGTTGTTTACCAGTCCAAAGCTCAATAGGCTGCAAAAGAGCAGATATATAGTCATTCCAGAGTAACAAGAAAAAACATGCTCCATTTAAATCTCTTGTTAAGCATAAAAATGCTGAAACTTGCTTTCCGAAAAGAAGTAGCAACTCAGAGTGAGGGCACCTCGTTTCCATATTAATACTTTGCAAATTTATTACCTATTTTATGATGTATATACTTTTAACAAACATTAGAAGAAGCAAAAATGGCATAACTGTTTATATAACTACTTTGATGCTTGCAATGAACATTAAAGCATGGAGAACATATAGCCATAAAGAAAAATAATTCAAAGAAAATATTACCTTAATTAATGCTGGTGTTGGCAAATCAATATTTTCCATTGCATCTCCAAGATATGAACATAAGAGAGTAAAGGAAGACCTGTCATAGAAGGAGTCTTTTCTCGTGATCAGAAAAGAAGATGTCAAAAAGTCCTGCGTGGAAGCAACCAGTATTTCCCCATTCTTAGGGGTACATAAATTGTTCTGAACCTGTGAAATTAAATATCAGGAATCAAACTAGTGTTAGTGCATCCAAAGCAAAACAAAAATATTAAACTAAAAAAGAAGAGTTTGCAAGTGCTACCCCCATAAGCATAAGTGCTTCAGTACGAGCTTCCTCTGTCTGTGGGACGTGCAAATTCATCTCATCTCCATCAAAATCAGCATTGTAAGGGTTGCATACAGACTCATTAAATCTTAGTGTTCTCCAGGGCATTATCCTTGCCTGAACTCGATAAAAAAGGAACCAAAGGTGAGACAAATCATTTAGTACAACAAGTACTCCCTCCGTCCGGAAATACTTGTCATCAAAATGAATAAAAGGGGATGTATCTAGATGTATTTTAGTTCTAGATACATCCCTTTTTATCCATTTTGATGACAAGTATTTTCGGACGGAGTACAGTGTAATCAGGCGTGTACATAAACTCTCCGTTTCTATCAATGCTTTGAAACGCAAAGCTGTTGTGTTTTCTTGAAGAAGAAAATAGAGCAATTTATACCCTGTGTGACATGATTGACATTCTATGCAAGCTCGGTTGTCTGTTGAAGAGGACAATGTCGCCATCTTCTAAATGCCTTTCGACTATACAGCCATATTTCAAATCCCGAGCAGCGATCCTTCTATCACAGTACTTTAAGTGCCTAAAATGTAGTCCACAGCAAAGTATGAAAGCTGAACTTGTTAAAAATTAAATAATTCAGAAAATTACAACTTACAGCTTCGTTCCATCAGGTTGTAATATAAAATTTGCCCCTGGATGTTTGTGTGGTCCATTTCGTATACATTGACGGAGCTTCTCTATGTTATAGTATGAAACTCTTTCAGGATAAGTCAAGACTCGAGCCATCAAAATAGGAATAGCCACCTGTAACTTTCAATTAGTAATGACATACAAAAAATCAACTAGACAGTGAACATAAGGAACATCGACCAAATATGGACAAGTACCTCTGTTATCCTCAAATTTGGGTCAGGAGATATGACAGTCCTTCCGGTGTACTCCGTACGTTTTCCGGACAAGTTCCCACGAAAACGGCCTGTCTTGCCTTTGAGTCGTTGAATAAGGCCACGGTGTTGTGAGTCAATAAGACAGGGGGCATCACTATTGATATATTCAACAACTTGAAGTTGAAGGTGTTGCCAGCAATCCTTGAAAGAAACAAAGGAGAAAACTGAGCTAGAGTTTCCGAATGAAATTACACTTTAATCAGATTAAAGTAATGCAAGATTAGAAAAGATCATGCTGCAAATATTACAGCATAGATATATCATCAGATTTCCTCTTCAAACAGCACTTCTGAGATAGTTACTTGGGCACATAATCTAGAAGAGAATGTGTAAAATATCTTGCCGTTTTATATGTCTAAATTGCAGAATTGTTTGGACTGTGATGTTGATAATGCACCAGCTACCAGCCCATACAGGGAGGATGATAATTCAACACTAATGATTAAAGTTATTACTAAATATTCAATTACGTTAGCAAAAATGTCTATTTATCTCACGCCGCGTATAAATCATATTTCCTGAGCAGCACTTCCATACAGCCAACAAATATTTAAAGTGTCTCTTGAGCAGACCTCATCATCGTATCAAACAATCAGCTCTCAAGTTGGGCATTTCATGAACAAATAGAGGAAGACTAGTTTTCTAGAATGCAATGAAAATTTCAGACAAATATGTAGCACTTCGTAGAGGCAAAGAGAACAGTGGTAAATATAAGAGAAATGAACGAAAAACGAGTGAAGAACTCTGGGTAATCTTACGAAGCACTTCGCGAGCGGTTCACCACTTTGAAGGGTCCCCTTAAGGATGGAATTTGTATTAACAATGTTCTTCAATATGCAAGTAATACTATCTTCATTGCTGCGAGAAGCAAGACATTAATGACATTCATGTGGTTATGATGAAACGCCGTTATATAAGTTCAAGGTGCCAAAGAACAAACCTCATTCTACCGCCACCACCACCAACAAAAACGGAAGGACGGATAGGCACAGGTGGCACTGCGATCTCTGTAATGATGAGTTTCTCAGGCCTATCACCAAGGTTTAGCAATTCACAGTCCTGCAGAATATTGAAGTGTGATAGTAAAAAACACAGGAAATAAACCTATTTCCTATGTAATGCGGTAATCGGCTGAAAGTAATAAATACTCTTGTAAGACGAAAACAGAGTGGCATCCACCTCGTCAATCATTCTTCTGAAAAGAGATAGAACAGTTGCAGGGTCCAACGTGTGAATTGAAGTAATGGCTAGTTTTTCCTTCTTGTGTGACAACGCAGACCGGAGCTCTTCTGTACTTCCGTCCAAAGTTTTGCTACAATCATGAACAATTACCAAGCCCATTCTGCCCTTCTTAGCAACACCTGTACATCCAACCAGTTCATTCATTACTAGGAATTCCCAAGGGAAATTTACATGCGACAAGTAACATAGGAGAAAAAGGGAGTATTAGAAGGAAGCTTGCCATTTATGAATCCACACCAGGGGCAACGGGATAGCTTGCATTTGTCCCTCACTTTCTTCATGAGGGCAAATTTGACGAGTGGCTCCGCTCTAGGTTGTCGCATCTTCTTCAGAAACTCTCGGCGATCCTTCTCCACAAGAAGGACCCTGCTACAGCCCTGCAAAGGCACGGGGTAACAAGTATAAGAATCACAACATATCCGGTCAGAGACCCCAAGACATGTAAGCTTCTCCTCGGCGTTAGTTACCTTGCAGATGCACTTGACCACATCCAGGATATTGTTGAAGAATCCAACATTGAAAACCGGCAGCGCGAGCTTCAGGTAACCGAAATGGCCTGGGCACTCGGTGTACGAACCGTGGCAGGTGCCGCACTCCCCCTGCTTGTTCGCAGCTCCCTGGAATTTGCCACAGTAAATCGATAATGCAATGCAATACAATGCATTGGTACACTCAATTGTTCAGGCAGACGCACATATGAATCCCTGAATTGATCAATGAGGACGGGCCGAGAGATTACCATCCGCGTGTCGAGCAGTCCGTTGGGCGCGGGCTTCATGTTGGGCTCGTAGATCCGGTTGTTCCAGACCTGCGCCTCCGCGGACTGGCGTATCTCCTTGCCGGAGAACATGCTGAACCGCATGCTCTTTCTGCAGCGAAGCGGGGCGAGGGGTCAGTGAGCGGGCGGCGAACACGACGGCGCAAGGGGGTGGGAAGCAGAGCATCCTTACATCCTTCGGGTGCCGACATCCTCGATGAAGGGCTCCTTGGTGCAGCGCAGCTTCTCCTCCTGCCGCAGCATCTCGCCCGGACGGCTCCGCCCGACGCCGCGGCCGTGGATTTGTGGCGGATGGGTTTACGGGGAGGCGGTGGCTGCTCGGGGGCGGGGGAAGCGGCCGCTCCTCCTCGTTGCTGGAGGAGGGGCAGGGGGCGAGCGGGAGGACGGGACGCGGCGAGGTCGGGGGCGGCGGCGGCTCCTGGGGAGGGAGGCGGCGCGGAACCGATCACTTTTCACTTGCGGAAGGAAACATATTAAATAGGTAAAGCGAAATATAAACTCAGTATATCTAGCTGTTTTTCTAGGGTTTCGTCGTGTTCCCTCATAGGTCGATTGGTAGGGTTTGCTTGCCATAATCACCAGGTCCCGAGTTCGATCCTAGCTCTCCACTCTATTTTTTCTTACTTGTGTTCCCAAACGATATTTATCACTTTTTTGCTTCTTTTTTGCTTTTCTCTCGAGTTCTTGCTGTACAACGACCAACATACACCCATCTTGTTCTTTTTCCTCCTCGCCGCATCTCTCATACGTCCTCGCCCTTGAGCAGAAAAATCCACTTTTCCGTGTTCAATCCTTACCTTCGTGTGTGGCTTGGATATATTCGTTGCTTCGAATTTCGAAATGACAATAAATGAACAAAACTTGTTGAAAACTCTCCTACACTCCCCGGCCCATCTAAGGGCCGTAATCGAGCCACCGCAAGAGGCATCCCTTCAAAGCTAAGAAATGAATAAAATCATTTTGTGTGTGATAAAATTCAAAGAGATTAAACAAAGAAACATAAAGATATTCATGTCTTGCCAATCTGATTGAGCTAAGTCAAGGACGCGAGGAGCATTACCTAGCTACCTCATCAACTTCATGTTCCATTTTCTTCATGTTCCATTTTCTTCTGCCTGCAACAAAAAATATATCAGTAGAACCACGTGAATGTAATGCACACACGTGAAGATGCCCATCTTTTTTTTTCGTTTATTGCTATTCAAAATCAGATAACCATCTGTTTTATTCTCTCTTTTTTTGCAGCTCACTTGGGTAGAAAAACAATGAAACACGACTGATATAGTTCAGACTGAGCTCTAGTATCAAACAATTGGCAATCAAACTACGATGATTGTCCAACCCGTGTAGTGCTAGCAAAGTAATAGTAATGAACAACAAAAGGACCGAGTGAACTGCCTACATAATCGCACCATTATACAAGGAAAAGCTATTAAAATGAGTACCGTAAGAACATCAACAAATATGTAACTTCCTTTTGGTATTAAGTCATCTTCACAAGAAACTAACCTGAAATGCATTGTTGCACCAGGTTACCAGGCCTTCATGAAGCAATGTGTTTTTACGAAATGCAATATGTTGTAATATTTTTCATGACCCGCGAGTCATGGTACGACAATTGGCAGGAACCAATATGATTGTATTTTATTTTACTTGTTGACCTACGTGTCAACGAGTGGTGACAAGTGATAATCATGCATCAATGGACCACGACTCGGTGTCGTACGCGAACAAGGAGTTATACGTCAATATGAGGTTGAAGAAACGTCGTGCAGAAAGATTATACACATGGAGAAGAACAGTCGTGTGAGTGTAGGATAGAGATTTTGTTGCTACCACGGTAGAGTTTTTTGGTGTAAAAGTACTGCCATGACAGAGAATTGAAACTGATGCCACGACAGGGGTCTCCTGTTGAAAAAAACTGCCACGACAGTGTCGTGCGTACGACCATCTATGGGATCATGGTGATCCCTTTGCGGTTCGACTAGAGGGATGAACAAGCACAAAGAGCAGGATTAGCAGGAAACACATGAGTTTTTACCTAGATTCGGGCCGCTGTGAAGCGTAAAATCCTACTCCTGCTTCGTGTATTGGATGTTATGAGCTTAGTTACAAGGAGCGCACATCCAGCAAGGTGCCTAGAAAGTGCTGCTACGTGTGCAAATGGACAGGGTTTCAACCTTTGTTAAGGTAACCATGGGCCTCCTTTTTATAGACTAAGGGGTCACCACAATGGCAAAATGGTAAATACACACTGCAGATGGTGGCTACAGTGCCAAATACCTAACTCTAATGGGTTAGGACAGATGCATTTAATGCACCATGAGGTGTCTTGTGGATGGAGCTCTTCGGCAAGGTTGGTCTGTAAGTACATCTAGTGCCCCTTAGTGATTTTGGTGTATTGAAGACTTATAGGTTAAGGGACTGATGCGTTTGTGAGTATACACGGGTCTAAAAGTCCATGAGGAGTTTGATATTTACAGAGAAAGTCGACCCCTAAAAATGAAGTTTTTCAACTGAAGACTTTGGATTTCTGAAGACTTTCTGAAGACTTTGAAAGTGAAGATATTGGTGTGACCTTGAAGACTTGGCAATCATTCGAGGAACATGAAGCGTGAAGACTCTTGTTTTTATAGTTTCATTTTCTCTTTCTTGAGTCATACACTAGTGCAGAACCGGGCATTAGCACCGGTTCGTAAGGCCCTATAGTGCCGGTTACATAACCGGCACTAATTAGTGGTCACTAAAGGCCCACCCCTTTAGCAGGTTCAAGACGAACCGGTGCTAAAGAGCATTAACGTGGCACTAGCCAGCCCGTGACTCGAGGCCTTTAGTACGGTTGGTAACACCAACCGTACTATAAGGTTTAGTGGGTTTTAGTTTTATGATTTCTTTTCATTTAATTTTGTGTTTCCATTTTAATTCTTTTTCGTTTTTTGGTATTTTACGATACTACACATTGTACACGTTATGCATATATATATATATATATATATATATATATAATTTCTAGTAGAACCAATCATGCATATATATATATATATATCACATCAATGTCTCACAAATTAAACCACCATATTAATTAATTCACACATACACACATGTACAGATATATACAATTTCTCCTACATATGAATGTTGCCTTCGGAGCCAGTCTAATTGGTGCCTTCGGAGCACGATGACAATTGAAAGTGGTTTTCATTGGGGCGGTAGCGGGTAATAGAATTCTCCATTCGGATTTATGACCTCGTCGAGCAAAAATCCCGCTATTTCCTCTTGAAGTGCTTCTACGCGCTCCGTTTCTATGAGCTTCTCCCGCACCTCTTTGAACTGTTAAGAAGGAGATCAATATGCATGTGTATTAGTTGTGTGACTAGCTAGATATCGATAATGGTGTAAAATTGTGAATAGTGTTCGACAAGCGTACCCATTCTGTCTTTGAGATCTGCTCCTTTGGACGCCATCATGCGAATATTCTCGCAAACGCAGAATGCACACAGATCGATTACCTGCGCCGCTTGAGGGCCTTTACGAGAATGGAATTTGATCAGATAAAAATTAATCAAGCATGATAATTAAAGAGATGGCAGCTAGCTAGCTAGCTAGCTAGTACTACTTAATTACTTACCTTGGGTTGAAACCATTCAAGCTTTTGTTTCCATTCGGGCGTGTGCTGATGAATCTTGCCCCAAGCCCTACCGCCGACAAAGAAAATGAATAAAGGGTTATTAAATAGTTCATATCATGAAATGACGAACTAAATAGGCCGAGATATATAGTTAATAATGATTGAAATTACATTGACTATCCCATACAAGATGTTAAAGTCAGTTTTTTTGAGACTAGTGAGTCCAAGACTTCAACCTGTTCAAGCGCCAACTTTAATGATACACAAGACCCAGTGAAATCTGTATATGCACACACGTTTACATGTCTTAATTAAGCGGGCATATGTTAGCAAAAACATGTAGCTATAGCTAGTAGGCAAAAACAGAGAATTTGTAGTACAAGACAGTGTGACTCACCCAAAGTGGTAAGGAAGTAGTATATCTTCATTGTATTTGAGGCGCTTCAAGAACTCTAGCATGCTGTCCTCTACTTCCTTTGCATAACGTTCACTTATCTTCCATGTGAATTCATTAACGGTGTTTGGGTCAATGAACCCAATGCCATAGTGTCCACCTTTTCTCATTTCATATATCTTCATCCCGCATAATACCACGTAAAAGAATATAGTGAGGATAATTACAGGTAATGATTGATCTCAAAAGGATCACTACAGCTAGCTTGAGACTTAAATTATAGAAAGAAATCACTTACGAGACAATAGCAATCGACGATAGATTTGTCGAGTGCTTCCTTATTGTATAACCTGAAACAGTTCTAAATACTCAACGGACCCAGCTTTCTCATGGTAGTAATGGTCCTCCTTGACATTCACCATGAGGGACACTCGATCTGAAATCTTGGTCATGTTCATGTACCATTGATGCAATTCATACATTCTCGTTGGGAGGTTCTTGACCTTGTCCGGCGCGACCAAAGGTTGGCCGGACATATTGCGTTTTACTTCATCCTCTCTAAGCAAAGGCATGGGCTCGATCTCGAGGAGTTGTCCAACAGTGATGTTGAGAACTTCAGCCTGCATTATATGCTCCTCCGTTATTACCACATTGCCCACCTCGGGAACATGCAATGTTTGCCCACAATAATATTGGGGCGTCAGATCTCTGTTGTTGGCACAACAAGCGAGGGATCGATTCGCCACTGTTCTTCGGTGGGAATGGTTTTCCGCATTTTTGGCAGCTGCTTCTTGTTTTCTCGATCCCGATGTAGACGTGCTCGCCTCCCTTTGTAGACGTGCTCGATTTAACTTCCGATGTGGCGCTCATAGTGCGTGTCAACAGCTTGGAAGCTGGTGGTTGAGCCATACGAATGAAGTGGTCAATCGTTTCCTCGTGCACTTTCTCCCTTGGCAGCGATGGCGGTTTGGTGCAAAATGGGCTTCCACCTCGGCCTTCGATATGGCTGTGATTTCCTCCTCGGACTTGTCATAAGACCTCTGCGAAAGAGGCTTGTGCTTGGACCATATTTATACCGCTTGCCTCCGCTTTGTACTTCTAGCTGTACTACCTCGACTCAGTGGCACGCACTGTGAGCTGCGGGGTGTCTTTGCGATTCTTGGCGGCGGAGATGGTGACAGGACTGAGTTGGACGAGGAGGAGGAGTGGCCCGAGGTTGTGCCGGACTTGGAGGAGGAGTGGACGTCGACGCTGTGGCGGACTTGGAGGAGGAGGATTGTCGACACTTTGCCGGACTTGGAGGAGGAGGATTGTCCGACACTTTGCGGACTTGGAGAAGCGGAGTCTGCTGACTCGATGGCGGACTTCGACGAGGACTCGGGTGACGCGGTGTGGGTGGCCTTGGAAAGATGATGCAATCCTTTTCCATAGGATGATCGATGTTTGGCCTCTCGAGAAAGCTCGCCGTCACCTCCGGCAATGTCAAGCTGTAGCCCGAATAAGGTCCAGACATCATCAACCACGACACGAGCATAGCCCGCTGAATCGGGTTGCCATGGAAGGTTGCCTCGGGGATTTGTGAAAGCGAGCCGTCCGCCACCTTCATGGATATGTTCTTCATTTTGTAGTGTAGCTCGCGATTAGTGTTCTCCGTGATGTCATCCACGGGTATCTACCCAACATTGGGTCGTCCGGGACGGAACCCACGCTGCTTCTCGGCATGGATGGGCGGTGCTATCAATCTGGATCATCCGCTAGTCTGCTGCACTGTTGAGACCCCTTTGATGGGTAAGTGAGTCGATCTGCTCTCGCTTTGCCGGCTGGAATTTGACCGCCAATTCCGCTTGACTTGCTTCTAGGCCTTGAAGGCGTTCATAGTCCCTCTTCCTCTGCTCCTCCTCCATCTTCCTCTTCTTCTCCTCCGCAATTTTCTTTCTCGCACGGGTTACGTAGTCGGTGTTCCATCGAAAACCCTCATACCACGGAATAGCGCCCTTGCCTCGTGTTCTTCCAGTGTTGAGATTTCCCGTGGCACGCGTAAGCTCGTCGTTCTCTCTATTGGGCTGGAACACCCCCGTTCGTGCCTCTTCTATTGCAACAAGTATCGCATCGTCGGCTCCCTTCAGACTTGCCCTCGTCGAAACATTTCCTGTCTCCGGTCCAACTCCCCCATGCGCATAGAACCAAGTCCCGACCTGGCGGGTCAGCTCTTAGTAACCGGAGTGACACTGCATCCTCCATCTCTTTCTCGGACTTATCCCACTTAGGCATTGCCACCGCGATAGCCACCGGCCCCACTTATGGAACTTATCCTTCTTTTGGCATTCTTCTTGTTTATTCTCGACCGTTCCTTAGCTAATTCCGAATCCTTGAATTTCATGAAATCGGCCCAATGATCACGTTGGTTCTCCGGTGTTCCTTGAATCTGGAGTCTTCCTTCCTCATTGACGTACTTGTTCCATTCACCATTCTTGTAGTTCTTGAATGCATTCGCCATCATCTTAAGAGCAGCCTCTTTGACTTTACGCACATCCGCATACGTGAAATGATCGGTAGGGTGAAATGTTCCATGAGAGTATCCCAAAGCAGATCTTTTTGATTCTTGTCAACATAAGTAACATCTGGACGTGGCTTTGCTGGCACCCTCCATTCTTGAAGTTTGATCAGGAGTTGGTCCTTCACAAGAACTCCGAACTGATGAACGAACTTGTTCGCAATCTTCTCAGGCGCTATTGGTTTGCCAGTAGGGTCGCATGCCTCGATATTATACTTTACGCCCGGCTTCAACTTTTTGTTTGGGCCTCGTTTAGTCATTTTTCTGAAGATTTGCTCGATCCGGATGTCTGAAAGAACAAAGATCGATTCGTTAATATATCTTCAAGTCATTTAAAACATGTGATGATCACCGGATGCCCGCTTATATAAATATATATATACCTCGTCGGTGTTTGTTGTTTCAGGATCATGTTCTTCGTCATCGTCATAATCATTCATGACTTCGTCGTGATCGAATATCATATCACCCTCTCCGTGTTGTTTAGAAATTGAGCCGTCATAATCTTCTTCATTTTGATTATCATCGCTTGCGTATCATATCGAACATGGTCATTCTCCTCTCTGTCGGTATTATGCGCCATAGCTTTTGTTTAACTAATCCAAAAGAAATATAAAACAATTTAGTATTCAAATCTCGAATAATAGATATAATCTCGAATACATCGCCCGAATAATAGATATAATCTCGAATACATCGTCGAGAATAATAGATATAATCTCGAATACATCGTCGAATAATAGATATAATCTCGAATACATCGTCTCGAATAATATATAATATAGAAAAGTACATCACGGCTATTAGCTAATAAAGATCGAATACTACAGAAGAATCTAGGACACTCGCGGTTCCTCCGGCGCAGGCGATGGACACCCAAAGAGAAGGAACCCTCACGGGATCATAGCTGAAGTGAGATCCCGAAGATCTCGCCACGTATTGGAGAACTGCCGCCTCTAACGCAACCATGTAGCGATGGACATGCTTGTCCTCCTCCCCGACACGGCGACGTACCACCTCCGGCGGGCCGGGTCCCTCCGCACCAAACTGGCCCACGTGAACGCCACCAAAGCGAGATCGGGGTCGACGATGGACCCATGGCGGGTTCTCGTCAAGCGGCGCGCCTCCAAGCAGCACCTCCCGTGCCAGCCAGTGAGCCATTCCGGACATGGGTTGGCTGGACGTCGTCATGACGGGTCGACGGCGAGGATGCGGGCCGGCATCGTCGAGAACAAATACTAGCTATATGCCCATAAAAAGTAACATTTTTTAATGATTGGATTTTGATAACTAAAATTTCTAACATTTCTATATATATAACTAACATTTCTATAACATTTCTAACAATGCTATATATAACTAACATTTCTATAACATTTCTAATATTTGAGAACTAAAAACAGAAAAAATTATAACATTTCTATATATATAACTAACATTTTATAACTATTTCTATAACTAAAAACAGAAAAATTTCTAACAATTCTAACTTTTTATAACTATATATTTCTATAACTAAAAACAGAAAAATTTCTACAATTTCAAACATTTCTAACAAATCTAACAATTCTAACATTTCTAACTATTCTAACAAATCTTAACAATTTCTACAATGTATGTGTGTGTGTGTGCGCGCTCACCGGCCGGCTAGGGAGAGGCGACAGGGGACGGCGACGGGCACGGCGACGACGGGACGGGACGACTGGTCGGGCGGCGACGCGGCGGCGGCGGCGGCGACGACGGGACGGACGGCGGCGATGGGGACGGGCGGCGACGACGGGACGGGCGGCGACGGGCGGCGACGACGGGACGCGGCGGCGACGACGGGCGGCGGCAACAGAGGCGGCGATAGGGGCGGCGACAAGCGGCGGCAGTGCAGAGGAGAAGAAGCAGAGGGAGATGAGAAACCGGCGAAATTTTGAAGTGTTCATTATATAGAAGCACCTTTAGTACCGGTTGGTGCCACCAACCGTACTAAAGGTCTGTTTGCCGAGCCAGCGGCGGAAGCGACCCCTTGATGCGGGTGGTGGCACAAACCGGTACTAAAGGCCCCCTTTAGTACCGGTTTGTGCCACGACCCAATACTAAAAGTCTTATTGCTGGCGATCTTGATCTTGACAAGTTTAGTCCCACCTCGCTAGTCGAGGGCTACCAGACTGGTTTATAAGCCCAGTCACGGTAGCTCTCTCGAGCTCCTCTCCTATTTAGGCCCTCTGGGCCTACTGTCCTCCTCGCCTTGTGGGCCTCTTGGGCCAAGGGCCTGCATCTGGCCCAATGAAAGGTTGTATCGCTGGTCGTATGCAGGCCGCTTTGGCCCGATGGCGAGCTTTTTTTGCTTTATTTTTTTGTTTTATTTATTTTTGAGTTGTTTTTGTTGTATTTAGAGTTTCTTTGTGAATATTTTTGCTTTAGGTACAAAAATTACAAACTTTCTCTTAGTGCGGTAGATTTCAAATTTGAATAGTTTAAATTTTGAATTATTTGAAATTTGTGTGGATCACTAGTTTGTGAATAACTTAACTTTGAAAAAGTTTTTCCAGTGATTCTTTTTCTTATGTTCAATATTAGTGTGTTTTATCATTATATTCAATTTAGTAATGCTTAGGTTATTTAAAAATGAAATGCCTTTGTAACAGTTCAGTTTTAAATGGAAACCATGATACTTGAAAGAGATTGTCCATTTTGTACACGAAGTGCATCCAGTTTTTGTTGTAACCCTCTCTACTTTCTTGCACATGCTATTTATATGAAATTATGATACCATGCCAACTTTCAACCTTTTCTGAGTTCATTTGAATTGCTTTTCAAATGCCAAAACACATAACTACCCTAACTATTACAGACATTTCCCTCCTAGGTGTGAAGCACAGAAGAAAGTGATGATAGTGAAGCCGATCACATCCCAGATCTTTGGGTGTGAAACTTTTTCTTCGCGTGTGTCCCTTTGCGCCGTAACCATGGAAAATCTTCATCATTTAACGGGATGCTCGGGTCAATATTCACTGTGAATGGAGCAATTTCATCAAACTTTTCATAATCTTCTGACTTGTCTGTCTTGTCATCCACTCCCACGATGTTTCTCTTCCCGTAAAGAACTATGTGCCGCTTTGGCTCATCGTGACGATGCATTCGCTTCCTTATCTTTTCTTTTTCTTGGCTTGGTAGACATGTCCTTCACATAGAAAACCTGTGCCACATCATTGGCTAGGACGAATGGTTCGCTCGCATCACGCAAGATTGTTGAGATCCTTGTTGTCATTCCGCATCGCGGGTCTTCCGTTACCCGCCTCGTGTCATATTGACCCATTTGCACGAAACAAAGGGACCTTTAAACCACGTCGATAGTCAAGTTCCCATATGTCTGTATATAACCATAATATGTTTCCTTTCCGTCTTGGTTTCGTGCATCAAAGCGGACACCACTGTTTTGGTTGGTGCTCTTCTTATCTTGGGCAATCGTGTAAAATGTATTACCATTTATCTCGTACCCTTTGAAAGTCATTATATTCAAGATGGTAAGCGGGACAGCAAGTACAGGTCATCTTCAATAGAGGTGGCATGCATGGTGCGTGTTGCGCAACCAGTTAGCGAAATTCTGGTTTGTTCACGTGTAATCCACTCATCGACCGCTCCGGTGTTTGGGCGTAGCAAATTCTTGTGTTCATCCATATACGGAGCCACCAAGGTGGAATTCGTAGAAGCTGTGTAGTGTGCTTCTTGGTGAGAGAATGTCCGTCCATACATATTATTTGTTCCTCCTAGCGTGCCTTTTCCATCGATCGCCCTTATGCCGCGATTCAGGAACACCAATCGGCTTAAGGTCGAATAAAGTCAATACAAAACTCAATGACCTCCTCATTTTGATGGCCCTTGGAGATGCTTCCTTCGGCCTAGCACGGTTATGAACATATTTGTTTAAGACTCCATGAACCTTTCAAAGGGAACATATTGTGTAGAAATACAGGAACCAAAACGTTAATCTCTTTGCATAGGTGAACTAGGATGTGCGTCATGATGTTGAAGAAGGATGGTGGGAACACCAACTCGAAACTGACAAGACATTGCACCAAATCATTCTGTAACCTTGGTATGATTTGTGGATCGATTACCTTCGAGAGATTGCATTGAGAAATGCACATAGCTTCACAATGGCTAATCGAGCGTTTTCCTAGAGAAGCCCCTCAATGCAACCGGAAGCGATTGCGTCATAATCACGTGGCGTCATGAGACTTTAGGTTCGGAACTTTTTCTCGCCATGTTTATTATTCCCTTTATATTCGACGAAGCCGACGGTACCTTAATATCGGCGAGGCATTCAAAGAAGATTTCCTTCTCTTCTTTGGTAAGAGCGTAGCTTGCATGACCACGATGTATGCCATCTTCTCCGTGCATCGTTGCTGGTCCTCCGTGCCTCGGTGTATCTTTTGTCTTCCCATACACGCCCAAGAAGCCAAGCGGTCACACAAAGATTCTTCGTGGCGTGCATCACGTCGATTGCGGAGCGGACCTCTAGGTCTTTCCAATATGGCAGGTCCCAAAATATAGATTTCTTCTTCCACATGGGTGCGCGTCCGTCGCGTCCTTCGAACAGGTTGTCCGCGGGACCCTTTCCAAATACCACCTTCAAATCCTTGACCATATCATGTACATCAGCACCGATGCGATGGCGAGGCTTCGTCCGTGATCCGCCTCACCTTTGAAATGCTTGCCTTTCTTTCTTACGGGATGCTGCTCGGAAGAAATCGGCGATGTCGTGTACACATTCTTCTTACAACTATTCAAATATATCTTGTCGGTATCATCCAAGCAGTGCATGCATCCGCGGTATCCCTTGTTTATGCGTCACGAAAGGTTCTTGAGAGCAGCCAATCATTGATGGTCACGAACAGCAACGCCTTGAGGTCAAATTCTTCCCCCATGTGCTCATCCCACGCACGTACACCTGTTCCATTCCACAGCTGTAAGAGTTCTTCAACTAATGGCCTTAGGTACACATCAATGTCGTTGCCGGGTTGCTTAGGGCCTTGGATGAGCACGGCATCATAATGAACTTCCGCTTCATGCACAACCAAGGAGGAAGGTTATACAAACATAGAGTCACGGGCCAGTGCTATGGTTGCTGCTCTGCTCCCCAAAAGGATTAATGCCATCTGCGCTTAGACCAAACCATACGCTCCTTGCGTCATCGCAAACTCCTTCCCGTACTTTCTTTCGATTTTTCTCCACTGCGACCCGTCGTGGTACTCTCAACTTTCCGTCTTTCTTACGGTCTTCTTCTGTGCCATCTCATCGCCTTGGCATGCTCTTTGTTTTGGAACAAGCGTTTCAACCGTGGTATTATAGGAGAATACCACATCACCTTGGCAGGAATCTTCTTCTGGGCGCTCGCCCTCGACATCACCGAGCTCATCGCGGCTGATCTTATAGCGCAATGCACCACATACCGGACAAGCGTTCAAATCCTCGTACTCACCGCGATGCAGGATGCAATCATTAGGGCATGCATGTATCTTTTGCACCTCTAACCCTAGAGGGCGACAACCTTCTTTGCTTCAGACGTACTCTCGGGCAATTCGTTGTCCTTTGGAAGCATATCCTTTATCATTACCAGCAACTTTCCAAATCCCTTGTCGGATACACCATTCTCGCCTTCCATTGCAGCAATTCGATGTGGTGCCCAGCTTTTCTTGTCACCCACGCAATTCTGGTACAACAATTTTTGTGATCCTCTAACATGCCTTCGCAACTTCTTCTTCTCCAAATCACTTGCGCGATTTCTCTTTGCATCGGCAATGGCCCGACCTAGATCATCAGCGGGCTCATCGATGCCTCTTCTTCACTTCTTCCCGCATTGCCGGCTCAGCTTCTTCCGCATTACCGGCTCAGCTTCTTCCCCATTGTTGTATCATCGTATTCAGGGAACCCATGGCGGGATAGTGTCGTCGTCCTCTTCTTCTTCATTGTCTTCCATCATAACCCTCTTTCTCCGTGCTTGGTCCAAACATTATAGTGGGGCATGAAACCGGACTTAAGCAGTGGGCGTGAATGGTTCTTGGCGTAGAGTAATTGTGACCATTCTTACAGACACCACATGGACAAGGCATAAAACCATCCGCCGCTTGTTTGCCTCGGCCCAAGCGAAAAGTATGCACGCCCTCAATGAACTGGGTGAGCATCGGTCATCGTACATCCATTGCGGCTCATCTTCATTACACAACACCGAATAGACCAAATTAATACAAGTTCATACATAAAGTTTATACAACACTTAAATGCAACAAACAAATAACTCTCTAGCTAAAGCATTTAAATGCAACAACAAATGCGATCAAGATCGCAACTAAGGTAACAATTGATCCAACAGCATAATGATACCAAGCCTCACTATCGATGGCATATTTTCTAATCTTTCTATTCTTCAAGCGCATTTTCTCCATCTTGATCTTGTGATCATCGGCGACATCGGCAACATGCAACTCCAATTCCATCTTCTCCCCTCAATTCTTTTCAATTTTTCTTTCAAGTACTCGTTTTCTCTTTCAACTAAATTTAACCTCTCGACAACATGGTCGGTTGGAATTTCGGTTCACATACCTCCTAGATAAAAATATCGATGTCAACTTGATGGGCATAATTTGTCATAAACACGAAATGCAACTAATAGTTTTAAAGAGAATATACCACATCCGAATCATAACAAGGACAAGGGCCGACGGGGACGGATATCAAAACCATGGCACTATGTATAACAAACAACGTACGGGTAAGATAATTATTACATGATTAACTATATATCCAAATCACACAAACATCAATTTTTATATAAAATTACATGAACAAGAGGCTCACCACAAGGTGGTGCCGTTGACGAGACGGGTGAGGCGATCGATGGTGGTTCTGACGGAGATTTAGAAGGCACTAAGTAAACCACACCTACATATGCAAACTAAGTGTTATTTTTGACCTCAAATTGCATATAAATCAAATACTAGCACATATATATATATTTCCTCCCAAATTACTAAACTCACAAATTAGTAACTATATAAAGCATTGCAAGAGCTAATCTAGCAATGAGAGATGAAAGGACAAAGTTGCTAACCTTTGTGATCATTTGAATGGATGGGGGCCTTCAAATCTTGACAAATTTTGGGCAAAATGTGTGATGAGCTCGAGAGGAAGAGGGGAAGAACAGAGAGGAGAGGGGAAAGGGGAGGAACAGAGCGAGCTCGGGTGAACGAAGGGTTTATGTAGGACGACCTATAGTACCGGTTCGTGGCACGAACCGGTACTAAAGGTGCTGGAGGGGGCCCAGACTGACAACATCCTGCCACCACTCTCATTAGTACCGGTTCGTGGCACAAACCGGTGCTAAAGGTTAGCCACGAACCGGTACTAATGAGAGCGGCCCGGCTAGCCGTTGGAACCGGCACTAATGTATACATTAGTGCCGGCTCTAATACAAACCGGCACTAATGTGCTTCACATTTGACCCTTTTTCTACTAGTGATAGGAAACACCATCCTGTTAAAGGGGGTCGAGGAAATACTAAGGAAAAATTTCCATGTGATGCTCAACTCAAAATCCTACACCTACCAATCCCTTGAGTGAAGCCATTGGAAATCTCATCTGATTCAGTCATATTCTTGATGATGAGAGCGAAGTTCTTACGGTCTCGAGGAATTTATTCTCGACCGAGGAGTTAAAATTCGCCAAAGGCGGATTGCATACACAGTGAGGAACATGATAGCCCTGAGGAATTTGAGAGTCAAAATTCCAACCGTTGCTGTGTTATGCGCCAACTGTCCCAAAATATCTACCCACCTAATGGTCATATCATTGAAGGGCATTTATGTCTTATCATGTCGGGCTGCTCCTTTGGCTATAAATAGCCGCCCCCTACAACCACTAGCTGGTTGGCTGCTCCGAGAGAAACTGACACTTGTCAGTTGAGAGCATCCCATCCTCCGAGGACTTTGAGCGAAAATCATCAAGTGAGGAAAACCCAAACCCAACACACCTACAACCCAAAGTGATTGAGCATCACTGAAGAGATTGATCATGCGTGGATCCGACGCTTGTTACCTTTGAAGACTGTGCTTCTTCCAGACAGTTAGGCGTCATGGTCTAGAGCATCCAAGAGGAATTGTGGATCGCCGGGTGACCTAGTCTGTGAAGATTTGGAAGTCACCTGAAGACTTACCACGAGTGATTGGGCGAGGTCTGTGTGACCTTAGATCAAGGAGAATACGGTGAGGACTGTGTGTCCGGGACTGTGTGTCCTCGAGTTTAAATACTCAGCCGCTCCAACCAGACGTACAACTGAGACAGCAGTTGGAACTGGTCTACCAAATCATTGTCTTCACCAAGCTTACTGGTTCTATTTCCTCAACTCTCTCATTTCCTCATTTCTGTTGTTGTGTGCTTTTTCATATCTGTTTGAAGACTTTGACTGAAGACTTTCTCAATTTCCTCGGTTCAATTTCTTCAGTTTGTCCATCTTCATCCTGTGTTATCATGTGCTTACGCTTTCTGTACTCTGTGCTTGTCTTCATTTCATTATGATGACTATGCTTGTGTTCTGCTGTGTTTACTTTTGAGTACTTATTCCGCTGCAAGTATTTCTTCATTTAGGAATTTCCTCACTAGCAAATTCCTCAGTGAAGAATTCATAAAAATCGCCTATTCACCCCCCTCCTCTAGTCGATATAGTGCACTTTCAATTGGTATCAGAGCAAGGTACTCCCTTGTTCTGTGTGATTTTGGTTTAACCACCTGGAGTTTTAGTTATGTCGACCGCAGGTATGATCAAAGTCTCTGCTGGGTGTCCTACCTTCGATGGAATGGACTACCCCTACTGGAAGAATAAGATGCGAATGCATCTTGAGGCAATTGATAACGATCTCTGGTATGTTGTGGAAAATGGTGTTCCCTCAGTCACACCTTCTCTGAATGCTACTGATGTGAAGAGATTCAAGCAACTCGATTCTCAAGCGAAGAATATCATATGTGGCCATCTGAGCAAAGGGCAATATGGAAGAGTGAGTGCTTTGGAAACTGCTAAGCTTATCTGGGATAGGCTGTCCAAAGTGGATGAAGGAGTCTCAACTCAACGTGACTCTCGTGTTGATGTTCTTCGCAATCTCTTCAACCGCTTCAAAAGACTCAACAATGAAAATGTTCAGCTAACCGTCGATCACCTCACTGACATCTCAAATGAGCTTCAAGCGCTTGGCGCCACTGACATCACCGGCCATGAGGTGGCGAAGAAATTGCTGAGATCGCTCGATTCTTCATTTGAGACTCTAGCACTGATGATTCAAGAACGTGCTGACTACAAGTCACTTGATCCCGCTGACATCCTCGAGAGGCTAAATACTCATGAGTTCCAGCTTGTTGAGAATAGAGATCTCTATGGTTCGAGCTATGGCGAGATCACGTGCTCTGAAGGCCAAAGCGTCTCTGAGTGCGAAGATGAAGACTACGCTAGCAGCCTTGGTGATCTGAAGAAGCGAGCCAGAACTAGCATCGCTCGTGAAGAAATTTCAGAAGTTCTCAAGACGTGGTCGCTTTGGAAAATCCTCGAGGAGCAATGATTCCTCATCCAGTGACTACAAGAAGAAGCTATGCCACAAATGCAAGAAACCTGGTCACTACTTCCAAGATTGTCCTCAGTGGGATAAGGAATCAAAGAAGAAGAAATACAAGGACTACAGTTCTGATGACGCAAAGACAAAGAAGAAGAAATCTTCAAAGTCTTCATCATCAAAATCCTCGAAGTGTTCATCACACAAGAAGAGCAGCTCCAAGAAGGCTCGGGCATTCATTGGCAAGGAAATGGACTCTGAGGCTGAATCTGAGGAACATGAGGACGGGGAGGCATCTGAGGAGTCCGAGTCTGGTGTGGCGAGCCTAGATCTCGCTACTGCATTCGTCAGCAAGTCTATCTTCAACTATGAAGAAAATGGCATCACCAACAAGGCTGATGAAGACAATGATGACTACACTCCCACCTATTGCTTCATGGCAAAGGGTGCCAAGGTAACTAAATACGCCTCCTCTGAATCTAGTGAGGATGAATCTGATGAAAACCTCAAGCCCAGCTACTCTAAACTTGCTAAGATTGCTGTGAAACAACAAAAGGCTTTTGAAAAGGTTCAAAACATGCTAGATAAAAGTGATGATATGTTGGGTGAAGAAATGGATCGCACTAAAACCTTGACTGAAAATCTTCAGAGACTTCAGTTGTCGGAGTAATGGGCCACGGGTAGGCTGACCCGGGACCCAGGATCTTTCAAGACATCGGGGCAGGCCACGCCCCTCCAGCCGAGTCCCAGCTGGCGACCTCCAGAGAGGCCGAGTCCCAGCCGGCGATCTCCAGAGAAGCCGAGTCTCAGCTGGCGATCTCCAGAGGAGCTGAATCCCAAACGACGACTTCAAGGCAAGCCGACTCCAAGCTGGCGACCTCCAGGGGAGCCAACTATGGGAGTCGGCCCATGACACTTCGCGAAGCCCGATGCGAATGCGGTCACGACGTGGCGTCCCTCTCGCCTCGAGGTGGCATGGCTCTGATGAGCCGTGTCGCGGAAGATCTCCGGCGAGGCGCTGCATTGTTGCCATGCTCGCTCGACTTAGCCACAAGGCGCGACGACTGCCCATGACACCGCATGTACGCCCGAAAGGCTGCGGGCCGCATGTCGATGCAGTGGACCGGCGGCCAGAGGCGCTGAAGGCGACCACGTGGGAGTCGGCCTCCCGAGTCGGCCGTCTCCCCTCCAGGGCCCCACAAGCCATTAATCAGATTGGACGGGGAGTGGCGACAGTGATCGTCCGATAGACGGCGGCACTGTTGCCACGACCCGGTGACCAAGCCTGCATCACCAGGAGTGCCGCACGGTGTCGGCCTGTCCGTGGGGCCCACCAGTCGGCGGGCCCCAGAAGCCGGCGAGAAGGATAGCAACTTGAGAGACAGACGGCTGGGACCCGCTCCCAGCCGGATTACCATTGTATCCCCGGGGGGTAGTCCTATATAAACCCCCCGGGACACCCATGCAAAGGGTTCGGACCTTGATAGAGATAGACCAGATAGCACAGGAAGGAGAGAACTAGCCTTGCTTTCTCCTGCCCCTCGAACAACTCTAGGAGCACCATTGTAGCCTTTTCACTTGAGTGATCATGCGGAGACCCCGCAGAGCAGCAGTAGGGGTGTTATCTCCCCGGAGAGCCCCGAAGCTGGGTAAGATTCGTCGGCGTGCATGTCACGCCTTTATCCGCTTCTGTGCACCGCGACGTTCTACTCGCCCCCACCATGATAAGCCATCCTTTGGCATATGTCGCACCCAACCCCCGACATTTGGCGCCCACCGTGGGGCGAGGTGCACCATCGTTCGGAGATCTGTTCTGGACGGGAACCCTCTCCCTCTTAGGCGAGCGCAGCCAGCCAGGCTCGCCTGATGGAGTCTGCATCGACACGCTGCGCGGCGCTGAGTCCGTCTGCACCGCGAGTAGCCTCACCGAACTTGTCGGCGAGGTGCGCCTCTCCGACGAACCTGCATCGGACGCAGGCACGGGTGGCCCCGAGAGCCTTCTCGCGGGCCTCCTCGACCAGCTCCATGTCGCTGGCGAGCCTGCCGTAGACTTGGAGTCCGTAGGCTCCACCGACCCGATGCTGGTTGACTCCGACGCCGTGTCGCTTGACATTTTCCCCACCAACGTGGTGATCTACGACGAGCCGCTCAGTGCAGGAGAGCGGCGGAAGCGCCGTCACGGAGGTGCTCGTCATCAGCCATGGCGAGCACTCCGGCGAAGAAGCCCAGGACCCGCTAGCTGCGGCCCTGCAAGACCTAACCGCACCCATTCCAGAGGACGCAAACGCCGAGACACTGGAGGCGCGCCGCCTTCATGTCATCGAAGGCGCTAAGAAGCTGGCAAGCATGAGGCGCTTGTCAGAGGCATACCAGCGCGAGATGGATCGCGCTGTGGGCGGCTCGCCGGCTCCGACTGGGCCGAGCCGTCTAGGTGCGGTCCGGCAGCGCGGCGCAGCCATCGCCGACTTGCTTTCGGGCAAACGCCCGTGTCGCCACCCAGCCGAGAACATTCGCGCCAAGCGGCGATCGACGAGTGAAGAACTTTGAGGGCGAAGAGCACCGTGTGATGACGGAGCGAGTCCAGCCAGCTCCTTGAGCGGTATGTAGTGCAAAACGCGCCCACGGTCCGCAGACAATCTGTTACGCAGCCGAGCGACGACTTGCCTCCCCGCCGAGATCAAGGCGCGACCTCTGGACGCCGACCGGCGAGTCCATGAAGGAAAGAGAAGGAGCCGCTGTCGTACGTCGGACTCACATCACCATCGAAGCGACCAAGACGGCCGCCCGAGAGCGAGAGAGCGGCGGGACGATTACCTACCTCCCCGCCCAAAAGCGGCGAGTTTCCCGCCGCCGTTGAGTATCCGACTCTCGAACGTCGCCTTGGCGCCGAGAGGAGTCGGAGAAAATGATACCGCCATCGGATCGACCGACTCCACCGGTCCACCGTCTTTGGAAGAGGAAGACGAGCTGGTCCGCTTTGCCGGGCCCCGTGATCGAGAGACGAGCCCTTCCCCAAAGGGTTCACACTCCCGAGACACACCCAAGTACACCGCTCCGTGAAGCAGAGGGTGGTGATAGATTACTCCACACCGTCGGCATAGCGGCGGCAACAAGCGAAGGTTGCGGAAGTACGTTCCTCTCATGCTCCAGGGCACGGCCCGGACATGGTTGAACAGCCTGAAGCCCCGCATCATCAATAGCTGGGTCGACTTCACTGAAGCCTTCATCCACAACTTCACAAGCACATACAAGCGACCTCCCAAGCCGCGCCAGCTCTCCTTGTGCGTGCAAGGCCCTGATGAATCAACACGCGACTACCTCACCTGTTTGGCGAAGCCAAACTCCTGCGAGGGCGTGCACGAGGTGCAGGCCATCGAGTACTTCACTGCCTGGTGCCAAGAGGGCACCCTCCTCAAGCATAAGCTCCTCTGCGACGAGCCAGAAACCCTCGACAAACTGCTAGTCATAGCAGACAAGTACGCCATGGCCGACTCGTCCATGAAGACGGAGATTCAAGTCAACGCGGCTGGCAAGGTGACTCCCCAGGCTCCTAGAACTCCGGCTGGAGACACGATCGGCGGCAACAGAAGCGACAACAAGCGCAAGGCCCAAAGAGCCGACTTCCAACGATCGGCGGTCGCGGCCGTTGAAGATCAGCAATGGGAAGGGCAGCCTCCGCCAAGCGGCGTAGGCGGCAAGTCCAATTGGCTGCCAGCCTTCTCCTATGAGCAGACTTTGGATGGTCCCTGCAAGTTCCACAGTGGTGCGAAGCCGTCAAACCACACCACCAAAAAGTGCCACTGGCTCACCCGGATCGCCAAGGGAGACGACCTCACTCCTCCACCGCTTCTTTGCCGCCGCCTCGCCGCCGCCCGATGGCCGTGACTTCGGCCGATCGGCGCAAAGTGCAAAGACGAGTTCCCAGAAGAGCACGAAGCCTACATAGTGTTCACCAGTGTGGCAGATAACCGGCGCAGCCGGCGCCAACAGCAACAAGAAGTAAATGCAATAGCAACAGATGCTCCAGAGTTCATGCATTGGTCCGAGAGGCCTATCAGTTGGAGTCGGGCGGATCACCTAGAGGTGATGCCGAGTCCGGGCTCTTATGCCCTGGTCCTAGGTGCTACCTTGTCCACTGATAGGCGGGCCGCCCGTTTTTCGCGAGTCCTGATAGACGGAGGCAGCAACATAAACATCCTGTACAAGGACACCATGGAGAAGCTAGGAATCAAGCGAAGACAGCTGTAGAGCAGCCGCACCGTGTTCCACGGAATTGTACCCGGCCTCTCCTGTTCACCGATCGGCAAGATCCTGATAGACGTCCTCTTCGGAGACAAAGATCACTTCCGCCGAGAGCCGGTCTGGTTCGAGGTGGTGGACTTAGAGAGCCCGTAGCACGCCCTGCTTGGCCGACCCGCCTTGGCCAAGTTCATGGCGGTTCCCCACTACGCCTACCTGAAGATGAAGATGCCGAGTTCCAAGGGGATTCTGACCGTAGCCGGCGACTACAAGAAGTCGTCCGCCTGCGCGGCCGAGAGCAGTCGGCTGGCCGAGTCCCTGGTGATCGCAGCCGAGAAGCGGCTCCTTGACCGGGTCATGGCGATGGCTGGAAAGCAGCCAGAGGTGTCACCCGACCCCAAGGAGTCAGAGGCAGAAGGATCATTCAAAACGGCCAAAGAAACCAAGAAGATACCCTTGGACCCGGAGCACCCAGAGAGATACGATGTCATGGGCACGGGCCTTGACAGCAAATAGGAAGGCGAGCTCGTCGATTTCCTCCGTGAGAATCGGGACATCTTTGCATGGTCCCCCAAGGACATGCCGGGTGTATCGACGGAATTCGCCGAGCACAAGCTACACGTCAGGCCAGATATGAAACCCGTCAGGCAGCCCTTGCGCCGCCTGTCAGAAGAGAAAAGAAGAGTTGTTGGAGAAGAGATAGCCCGGCTCCTGGCAGACGGCTTCATCATGGAAGTATTTTTCCCAGAGTGGCTGGCGAACCCGGTTTTGGTGCTGAAGAAGAACAAGCAATGGCGGATGTGTATCGACTACACAAGCCTCAACAAAGCCTGCCCAAAGGACCCGTTTGCTCTGCCAAGAATTGATCAGGTGATAGACTCCACAGCCGGATGCGAGCTGCTGAGTTTCCTAGAAGCATATTTGGGATACCACCAGATCAAGCTAAACCCAGCGGACAGATTGAAGTCCGCCTTCATCATGCCATTTGGAGCCTTCTGCTACCTGACAATGACGTTCGGCTTGAGGAATGCCGACGCCACCTTTCAGCGTTGCATGCAGAAGTGCCTCCTCAAGCAACTCGGCAGGAACGCCCACGTCTATGTGGATGATGTGGTGGTGAAGACGGAGAAGCGTGGGATGCTGCTGGAAGACCTCAAGGAGACCTTTGAAAATCTGCGCCGATTCCAGATCAAGCTCAACCCTGAGAAGTGCGTTTTCGGAGTACCAGCCGGCCAGCTCCTTGGTTTCCTGGTCTCCGAACGCGGCATAGAGTGCAACCCCGTGAAGATCAAGGCCATCGAGAGAATGGAGGTACCCAGCCGACTGTTGGATGTGCAGAAGTTCACCGGCTGCCTGGCGTCCATCAGCCGATTTATCAGTCGGCTGGGTGAGAAGGCTCTGCCCTTGTATCAGTTGATGAAGAAGACCACCTTTTTTGAGTGGAACCACAAGGCGGACGAGGCATTTCTCCAACTGAAGAAGATGTTGACTACTGCCCCTGTGTTGGCGGCTCCGACCCCCAAAGAGCCCATGCTCTTGTACATCGCCGCCACCAGCCGAGTAGTCAGCAGAGTCATCGTAGTCGAACGCAAGGAGGAAGGCAAGGCGCTCCTGTTCGAGACCGGTGTATTACAGGAGGTAATCGTCGACCTCCAAGCGAACTACCCTCACTACCGGAAGATGTGCTACTGGCGTGCATTTTGCCGCCAAGAAGTCAAGCCCTACTTCCAAGAGCATCCAATCACCGTGGTTTGCACCGCCCACTCGCCGAGATCATTGAAGGCGAGGCGCCTCCGGCCGAGTAGCCAAATGGGCTATAGATCTAGCTCCTTACACCATCTACTACCAGCCCCGCGACCGCCATCAAGTCGCGGCGCGGCCGACTTCCTCGTCATTGGCCGAGACCCGTACCGCCGCCAAATACCGACTCCACCATTGGCGGATGCATTTCGATGGCTCCAAGATGCGCACCAGCCTTGGAGCCGGCATCGTCCTCACCTCCCCCAAAGGCGACAAGCTCAAGTATGTGCTGCAGATCCACTTCGCTACCTCCAACAACGTCGCCGAATATGAGGCGCTCATTCATGGGCTCCGGCTTGCCAAAGAACTCGGCATTCGCCGGATCCTGTGCTATGGCGACTCCGACTTGGTGGTTCAGCAATCATCCGCGATCGACGCCAAAGACGCAAACATGGCGAGCTACCGCTTCCTGGTGCAGCAACTCAGCGGATACTTCGAGGGGTGCGAATTCCTTCACGTGCCAAGAAATGACAATGATCAAGCGGATGCCTTGGCGCGAGTCGGCTCCACACGCCAAGCGATGCCTTCCGGCATCACCCTTCAGCGCCTTCTCAAGCCGTCTATCAAGCCTTCACCAGAGTCAGACTCCATCTTTGTGCCGGCTCCTCCAGAAATAGTCAGATCCGACTCCAGAGCCCCAGTAGACAGCCTCAAGAAAACCACAGATGAAACCAGCTCGGGGACTCCAAAACCCGGCCCGGATCAGACCAACCGCCCGGGGACTCGAGGCTTCGGCAGGGGCTGCGCCCGGTCGGCCGGGGACTTCAGAGCTTCGGCCGGAACAGCGCCGGTCGGCCGGAGACTCCGTCAATCAAGCAAGCGACGCAGACTCCAGCTGCGCTCCCCAGCCCGGCCGCCCTTGGCCAAGTCGGCTGTGGTAGCAGATTGAAGATATAAACACCTTCATGGGCGCAGCCCATCCTCAAGTTTCTAGTGAACAGAGAGCTGCCGACAGATGAGATCCTGGCTCGGCAAGTGCAGCGCCGAGCGGCAAGATACACCATAGTCAACAAAGAGCTAGTCAGGTAGCAAAGTGTCTGGTGTCTACCAGCGCTGCGTAGAATCAGAACATGGCCAAACAATTCTCAAAGACATCCATCAGGGCTAGTGTGGCCACCATGCGGCTTCAAGGGCACTCGTCGCCAAAGCCCTTCGGCACGGTTTCTTTTGGCCGATCGCCTGGAAGAAGCTAAAGAGCTAGTCCAAAAATGCAAGGGGTGCGGATGTTCCGCTCCAAGCCACTTCCACCGGCTTCAATAAGACAATCATCGCTGGCCCTTCAGTAGTTTGGGGCTGGACGTGGTGAGACCATTCAAGACGGCCCGAGGCGGCCTAACTCATCTCGCTTGTCGCGGTAGACAAGTTCACCAAGTGGGTGGAAGAAAAGCCCATCAAGAAGTTGAGCAGGCCGATTGCGGTAACCTTCATCGCCGACATAACGGTGCGATGCGGCATACCGCACAAAGCATCATCACCGATAACGGCACAAACTTTGCCAAGGGCGCCTTGGCCCGTTTACTGCGACGCAGGCATCCGGCGGACTTAGCGTCCATTGCCCATCCGCGATCAAATGGCGAGGTGGAACGAGCCAATGGCCTCATCTGTCGAGCATCAAGCCTCGATTGGTCGAACCACTCGGCGTTCGGCGGTGTTAAGGTCGAGGAGCTGCCGGCCGCCCCTCCGAGTCTGCGCAGACGACTCCAAACAAGTCAACCGCTTCACGCCTTTCTTCCTCGTCTACGGTGCCGAAGCCGTCATCCCTACGGATATAGAGTTCGACTCTCCACGAGTCACCATATACACCGAAGAGGAAGCTGAAGAAGCGCGCCAAGACGGCGTTGATCTGCTGGAAGAGGGCCGGCTGTTGGCACTCAGCCGGTCCAGCATCTACCAGCAGAGTCTGCGCCGATACTACAACCGCAAGGTCAAGCCGAGATCGTTCCAAGAAGGGGACCTTGTGCTCCGGCTGATTCAGAGAACAGTCGGCCAGCACGAGTTGTCGGCACCTTGGGAGGGTTCCTTCATCATCAGCAAGGTGCTAGGGAACGACGCCTACTATCTGACTTACGCTCAGAAGCCTCGAGCGCGCAAGAGGGACGACTCCAGCAAAGAAATAGAGCGCCCGTGGAACGCAAATCTTCTTCGAAGATTTTACAGTTGATGCAGTATGTATCGCACTACCCCTTTTGTATTAAAGTACTAAGACCTTAGGCCCCCCGAGGCGAGCTCGGGGACTGCCTTTTTGTTATCTGTATGATAAGAATTACGCTTCCGAATATGCTACTCTTTTTATCATACCGTCTGGCACCGGGTCCGATTAGTCGGCCCGAGGACTTGCCGTCTTGCGCTATGAAATGCTTCCTGCAGTCGAACAAGTAATGTGTTGCGCTCAAGCCGTCTCCTGTCGAAAGCCGCAGTTCGCAGAGCGACTGCTGGTAGGCAGAGAACAAGCAAGAACGAGCGCACACATGAAAAATGGCTAAGGACCTAAAAGCTTGCACATAGCTCAAACCGGCTACCAGCCGCGGAGCCGACTCATGAGTAGTCGGCTCGCTGTCTTAGCTTTTATCAAAGACAGCCGACTTTCGGATAGTCGGCCTGTCCCTTTCTAGCCGACTTGCTAAAGAAACTCTAAACGACCAAGTACTTGCCTTCCCGAAGTAGCCAAGCGCTTGTCCTAGCGACAGTCCGCAGAGCGGCTGTCCAGCCGGCAAGGCGGCAACTAAAGGAAGACGACAAAGGAAAAAGTCCAAGGAGCAATACGCAAGGAAAGGCGGAAATCGGATAAATATTTACATAGGCCATTGGCCGAATTTTCGAATAGAAATTCAGGATACACCCCGCGGGTGGAATTGTTCGAACCTAACAAGTCTTTCAAAAGATCACTAAAGACAGATGAACAGAGACGGAAAAAGCAGTCTAGGATGCAGTCTCCGGGGCCGGAGGATCGGAGGTGACGACGGTGTCGGTGCAGAGGGCGATCGGTTGGGCGGTCTCGGCTTAGTCGCCTCGGCGGCGGCCGCTTTCTCCCGCGGCTCGTTGCTGGAGGCGCGATCGGGCTGAGGCTGGCCACCTGCTCCGTCTTCTGGCGCCTCCTCCTCGCCTCCGTCCTCTGCCTTGTCCTCCTCCTCGGCGCTGGAGTCGATCACCTCCACCGAGTCTTCGTCATACTCCGGATCCATCCCGAACCAGTCCGGCGGCACTTCCTCGCCGCCGTCGGCCCGCTCGGGCACAAAGACGTTGGTGTCCGTGTACTCGGCGGTGGCTGCTGCGCGCTCAACAAGGGTGCCTTCCACGGCCTCCAGCTTGGCCTGGGCTTCTGACCGGAACGCGGCCAGACGGTCCAGGTCCAGCCCCGGATACCACGCCTTGACGAACTCCAAGGCCCGGCGTGCTCCGGCCCGGGCCGAGGAGCCCTTCCAGGCCTCAAGGCGGCCGGCGGCGATTTCCGGCCTACCGGCGGTCCGATTTGGCGGCGCAGAGCCGGCATATCCGGACACAGGGTGGCAACCGCCTAGGCACCAGCACGCTGAAGCCGGCGCAGCAGCCGGTGAGCCGGACGAAGACGGACCCTCATGCTCAGGAGATGCTCGTCGATGGTTCGGGGGGCATTGGCGGCGATCACCTCACCCTTCGCCCTTCGCGCCTCCCGAGCAGCCTCGATGGCCAGAGGGACTACCTGTGAATGACCAGGAAAGAAGTCTGCCAAGACAAAAAGAAGAAAGTCGGAAAATCAGAAGTCGGCCTGACACATAGTTAGAAGCCCAAAGAAATGAAGGGACTCACCATCAACGATGTCCTCGAGCTCGTGGTAGCCAGAGGTCAGCATCGCCTCCCTATCAGTCTAGGCGGAGCGCTCGATCTCGAACTCGGCCATGAGGGCGGCCTCCCGCGTCTTGGCCTCGTCCTGCGCCTTCTGGAGCAGCTCCCTCTTCTCGGCCAGCTCTGTCGCCAGCAGATCACGCTCTTTGGCGAGCCTGCCGCACTCCTCCTCCTTGGCGCATCGAGCGGTGTTGGCCTCGCCCAGCTGCTCTTGAAGAGCGGCGTTGGCACCTGAAGAACGAAGAAAGAGACAAGCAAGTCGTCAATAAAGTAGATCGTCGGAGATCCGCCCATCGCTCAGCAATCGGCCCGAATCTCGGGATTACAGCCAGGTAGTGCGCCATGCGCCCAGGAGAAGGAAGAAAAGAGCTCACCTCGCTTTCCACCAAGTCGGCAGTCCGCTTGTTCAACTCCTCGACATTGCGGTTGAAGGCGATGGCGCGAGGTTATGATACTCCTCTAAAGCCGACAAAGGCAAAGTTAGTATTCGAACTGCCAGGAGTGCCGAACCGCCTGCTCAAAGAGCCGGCCGGAACTCGGGACTACACGGTGGAGTGGGCCGCGCGCTACAGAGGAGACGAGAATCAAAAAGAAGAAGGAAATGTACTCGGACGGATGTCCGCATGGCCAAATGCGCCCTAGTGCTGACTTGGAGGGCGTCGCTCTCCGCGCGCAGCTTCGCCTGGACGTCCAGGAGCGCTTGGTTCAGCGGGCCGGTGCCGCCTCCGCGCAACCACCCGGTGGGCGCGGCACTGGAGGCCTCGACGCCCGTGATTCGCCGAAGCCGGCAGCGCCGGTCTCCCGAGCTCGCGGCGCCGAGGTCGTCCTCTCAAGACGGCGGCGCGCCGGCGCGGCGACTTGAAGAAGCAGCCGCGCCTCGGCCTCGTCCACGATCGGTGGATCCGACTGGCCCACCGGCTGTTTGCCGTGCGGCCTCCCAGATGGTGGTGGAGGCGGCGGAGGCGGCGCAAGGGTGTCCGAGCCTGAAGCCTCGCCGCCTTCCTCCACAAGGGGGTTCTTGGTGCCGACCTCTCCGGTCTGCCCCGTGAACTCCGGAGCCGGCGGTGCCGACGACAACGGAGGGACGAGCATCGCCGATCGGCGACGCGCGGCCTCCTCTGTTGGGGAACGTAGTAATTTCAAAATTTTCCTACGCACACGCAAGATCATGGTGATGCATAGCAACGAGAGGGGAGAGTGTTGTCTACATACCCTTGTAGACCGGGCGAAGCGATCACAACGTAGAGGAAGTAGTCGACATTCTCCTCGCGATCCAACCGATCCCTGCCCGTTACACCGGCGCCCGAAGTTCTTGACACACGCATAGCTCGGTGGACGCCTCCTCGGCTCCGATCCAGCAAAGCTCCGGGGAGAGAGAGTTCCGTCAAGACGACGGGCTGGTGACGATCTTGATGTTCTATCGACGCAGGCTTCGCCTAAGCACCGCCACGATATGACCGAGGTGGAATATGGTGGAGGGGGCACCGCACACCTGCCAAGGAACAATCTCAAGGATCAACTTGTGTGTCTTAGGGTGCCCCTGCCCCAGATATAAAGGAGCAAGGGGCAGGGCCGGGCCGGCCCTAGAGAGGCGTGCCAAGGGAGGAGTCCTCCTCCTAGTGGGAGTAGGACTCCCTTTCCTAGTCCAACTAGGAGGGGGAAGGGGGAAGGAAGGAGAGGGAGAGGGAGAGGGAAAGGGGGGCCGCGCCCCCCTTGTCCAATTCGGACTCCTCATGGGGGGGCGCGGCGCCACCTCCTGGCGCAGCCCTCTCTCCCCTCATGGCCCATTAAGGCCCATTACTTTCGGGGTTCCAGAACTCCTCCCGGCACTCAGTATTATCCAAACCACTCGAACCTTTCCGGCGTCCGAACATAGCTGTCCAATATATCAATCTTTACGTCTCGACCATTCCGAGACTCCTCGTCGTGTCCGTGATCACATCCGGACTCAACTCCTTCGTACATCAAAATACACAAACTCATAATATAACCGTCATCGAAACCTTAAGCGCACGGACCCTACGGTTCGAGAACAATGCGCACATGATCGAGACACATCTCCGATCAATAACCAATAGCGGGACCTGATGCCCATATTGGCTCCTACATATTCTACGAAGATCTTTATCGGTCGACCGCATAACAACATATGTTTGTTCCTTTGTCATCGGTATGTTATTTGCCCGAGATTCGATCGCCGGTATCCAATACCTAGTTCAATCTCGCTATCGGCAAGTCTCTTTACTCGCTCCGTAATACATCATCTCAGAACTAACTCATTAGTTGTAATGCTTGCAAGGCTTAAGTGATGTGCATTACCGAGAGGGCCCAAAGATACCTCTCCGACAATTGGAGTGACAAATCCTAATCTCAAATACGCCAACCCAACATTTGCCTTTGGAGACACTGTAGTACTCCTTTATAATCACCCGATTACGCTGTGACGCTTGGTAGTACCTAAAGTGTTCCTCCGTAAACGGAGTTGCATAATCTCATAGTTATAGGAACATGTATAAGTCATGGATAAAAGCAGTAGCAACATACTAAACGATCGTGTCTAAGCTAATGGAATGGGTCATGTCAATCGATCATTCAACTAATGATGTGACCTTGTTAATCAAATGACAACTCCTTTGTCTATGGTTAGGAAACTTAACCATCTTTGATTAACAAGCTAGTCAAGTAGAGGCATACTAGTGACACTCTGTTTGTCTATATATTCACACATGTATTATGTTTCCGATTAATACAATTCTAGCATGAATAATAAACATTTATCATGATATGAGGAAATAAATAATAACTTTATTATTGCCTCTAGGGCATATTACCTTCATCCTCAGCACGTCGTTTCGCCGCAGCAGCGGCTTCAGCTTCGTCTAGTTTCTTCTGGGTGTTGGCGGCCGCCTTCTCGGCCTGCGCCTTCTCCAGGCGGTCGGCCTCCTCCTCGTCGCGCTTCTCCCGCGCGTTCCGCTCCCTCGCCTCCCGGAGGTCGGCGGCGGGATCGACCCGTCGGGTGTTGGCGGACGTCTCTACCGACCCCATGACGGAGGGGACGGCGACTCTCTCTAGGGAGAGGGTAGCCCTGAAGTGGAGCAGAGGGAAAATCAAAGAAGACTCGGACAAAGATCCAACAAAGAAAAATAAAAGAGCAAAAAGACTTACGCGGAAGCTAGCGGCGGCCTTCTCACTTCCCTTCGGAAGCGGTTGGCCTTCGCGGCCGCCTCCTCCCGTTTGGTCGCGGCGGCTGCCCCCTTGAACTTCTTCGGCTTGCTGTCGGGCGCACTCGGCCCGGCGTGACGCCTCTTCGCGCCACCTTGTCCGCCTGGCCGGCCCTCGGCTGGTGGCGCGGGACGACTTCCCCGTCGGCGTCGTCTTCAGGCCAGTCGGTGAAGGTGGCCGAGGGCATGAAGCCGCTGTCTGCCCCTTCTCCGCTGCCTTCGGCGTCGGCCTCCAATGCCACCGCCCCCAAGTCGGGTCACAACACGCTCTCCGCTGTCTGGGACGTAGTCGGGCTCTCGCGTGGGATGCTTGCCAAGGGCTCCATGAGGTGGTTCTGCCCAGAAGAGACCAATAAGAATTAGAAGCCGGAGTTGGCCACAGAGAAGATTAAACTACATAAAGATGTGACTTACCACTTGAGGGGGGTTGTCGCGCGAGTACGGCTCCTTGCCGAACTGCCAGTCCTCCGTGAACTCGCAGTGCGCGATGTGGTTCACCAAGTTCGCCACCTCCCCGCGAGGCATCTCCTTGGTGCACAGCCGGCTCGGGTCGTGGCGGCCACTCATCTGACATATTCGGTGAGGCCGGCCTTGAGTGGGAGGACTCGCACGCCACGGCGGCGCCAAGGTCGGATCCGACGAGGCCTCCGAATGCAGCAGAACTCGGAGTCGCGCCATGCTGGCGGCTCGAGGGAGTCGGCGATTGGACCGTGAGACTAACCGGGAGCCTCCCAGCTTAGGGGGGCCGGGTTGAAGGGCTGTAGGTTGACCTGGGCCGCCATCGGTGGAGAGGTTCTTCACGAGAAGTAGGGGCCGCCACATCTTCACCGACTTTATCAGCGAGATGGGAGGAAAGGGGTTGTCGGTCCGCCGAGTGCCAAGATCGCGATGTAGGTGTCGTGACCGAGCCGGGCGTGTCGGCCGCTTGCGTGCCGAGTCTGGAAGAGAAAAATTCTCCCACAACTCGAGGGTGGGGAGAACGCCGAGGAAACCTTCGCACAGGTGGCGGCGGAGAGCAACACCACCGTGATTTGGAGTGAGGTGGTGCAGTTGAACATTGTGGAACTCCAGAACGAAGCGGAAGAACCCGGGCCAAGCAGCCCCAGGCGCATGAAGTGCGAGCGGAAGACTCCACCCGCCGCCTTCCTCCGCACGGCCGGGTGAGGAGTCTGGACTAGGGGTGTCCGGACAGCCGACTATCATCGTCCGCCGGACTCCAAGACTACGAAGATACAAGATTGAAGACTCCGCCCCGTGTCCGGATGGGACTTTCCTTGGCGTGGAAGGCAAGCTTGGCGATACGGATATGTAGATCTCCTACCATTGTAACCGACTCGTAACCCTAGCCTTCTCCGGTGTCTATATAAACCGGAGGGCTTTAGTCCGTAGGGACACAACCTACATTACAACAATCATACCATAGGCTAGCTTTAGGGTTTAGCCTCCTTGATCTCGTGGTAGATCCACTCTTGTACTACCCATATCATCAATATTAATAAAGCAGAACGTAGGGTTTTACCTCCATCAAGAGGGTCCGAACCTAGGTAAAACATCGTGTCCCTTGTCTCCTGTTACCATCCGCCTAGACGCACAGTTCGGGACCCCCTACCCGAGATCCGCAGGTTTTGACACCGACATTGGTGCTTTCATTGAGAGTTCCTCTGTGTCGTCACCGATAGGAAGGATGCCTCCACCCGTCTTCAAGAACGGCGTTTTCGCCAAAGGGGCCTTGGCCGCCGGCCAAACTGTCCGGCTAGGCGGTTTTCTTATGACCGCCAGTCCGGCCACGGCTTCGACGATGACTTCTCAAGTCATCAAAAGCAATCTCCATGTCAGCTCGGAATTCGCCGAGCGGCTAGATCCGATAGAGCTCTCGTCTGTCAACGAGCTCTTGGATCGCATCGCCGCCCTGGGAGTCGCTATGGACTACAATCAGATTGGGCTTAAAACCGATCCGAGAGAGATTAACTCTCCCCAGGTTACCCACCATGTCGCAGTGGTAGAGGAACAATGCGGCGACTCTCCTCCTGTATTAAAAACTAAACATGTTCGGGCTCCCGAACCCTCCACGCCGGATTTCCGCGGAGGAACGGACTTCGATCGAGCACTGAACTTAAAGTCAGGCATTGGATCGGACTCGCTGGACAACATCCAACAATCTAAGCTTCCAAAATTGGAAACTTCTCGGCCTTTAAGCCCCAAGATGATTGGGGATCCGGATTTTATTCCACCCACCCGCCCAGACATATGCGATCTATCTCCAATACGGCAAGAGCCCGCTGAAACAGTACATCACTACTGGGCCAGATTCCTCCTAGTTATGGACAGGATAAAGGACTGTCGAGAGGAAAACGCTATCTCAATCTTTTGCAGTAATTGCACGGACAAGGGAATATTGAACGCCATCGGCCGCCGTAAAATCACACGCTTCACTGACCTGGCATCCATAGTACGAAAATACTGTGCGATGAAGAGTTTTCAGAAAACTGAAAATCAGTTTTGGGACAATCCGGCTCCGAATACAACCCTAGTCCGCAACAAAAGGGTGCATCATATTGAGGCACCAGATGCAAAAACCAAAAAGCAAAAACCCCTTAAAGGGCACGGAACCGCATCGAAGGATGGCTCAATGGACCTCGTAAGCTTCATAGTACGTAGGGCGCCGCCCCAACACATAGCCTTCGAGCATGTTGGATACTACTACAGGTGGCCAAAAGTGGCGAGGAGATTCTAGCCCCGAAAACCACTCCAACAACACCGTACGGTATCAACAGCTTCGAGACCTTCGTGATCAAATAATATGCGAAAATGAATAATCCGCTGGCCTCGCCAAGTCTACCAAGTAGCAACAACAAATCCATGGAGCGACGCAGCCATCACCTTCAACGCCAGCGATTTAACCTAAATTCGAACAGCCCGAGCACCACCAGACCGGTGCTTAGTCCCATAGTGGACTTGCCGACTTACAAAGGTCCTCATGGATGGCGGCAGATTAAACCTCATCTACGAGGAAACTCTTCAAAAATGGAAATAGATCTGGAGCCAGATTGAGCGAAGCAAAGACAACCTTCAGAGGAATAATCCTTAGCCGGAAGCGCGCTGCACCGAAAAATCACACTCGATGTGGTATTCGCTCGCCGGACAATTACGATCCAAGAAGTCACATTCCAAGTGGCCCTGCTCAACAAATGGATATCACGCTATATTAGGACGAGAGGCATTCACAATTTTTCAAGCCGCACTCATTACGGGTATATGAAGCTCAAAATGCCGGGCCCGTGGAATAATCACTCGCCTAGTGATACGGACATAGCACTCGCTACCGAAAACAAGACAGCCGACTAGCCTCGAGGCACTATCCAAGCCCTAGCGGCAGAAGAACTCACCGCTTGTGGTTTCACGGTGAATAGGGACGATGTGATACTCGATAAAAGATCCAAGTCCACCTCCTTCAAACCATCGATGAAATAATAAAATTCCAGGTCCATCCAATGGACCCAACAAAGACGGCTCCATTGGGGCACAATGAACCTCAAGTAGACGCCATATCGCGAAATTCCTTCGGAAAATTGGGACATTTTTACCGCATCCTTCGGATATGCCCGAATCCCACGCAGTTGGCGAACACAGCCTAAACATCCTAAAAGGATTTAAGCCACCAAACAGTTCTTCGACGATTTTCCAACCCAAAAGACAGTAATGGGAGAAGAGCTAGCCAAACTATTGGAAGCCAATTCATCGAGATATCAAACATCCAAATTGGCTAGCAACTGTAATGGTACCAAAGAAGGACAAATCCTGGCGCCTATGTGTCGATTTTAAAGACCTCAATAAGGCTTGCCCAAAGGATCCTTTCCTCTCCCCCGATCGACCAAATTATCGATGCTACCGCAGGCACGATTCGTTGTGCTTCCTTGACGATACTCCGCTACCATCAAATCAAGATGGCGGAAGCAGATCAAGCCGCAACGGCATTCATCACTCCATATGGACCATTCTCGCTTCAACACGATGCCCTTCGGACTTAAAAACGCCTGGCGCAATATATCAGCGCATGATTCAAACATGTCCGCCACCCAGATCGGCAAAATAGTAGAGGCATACGAGACGACGAGTCACAAAACCAAACACGCCGAAACTCTAGTAGACGACTTGAGGCTCACATTCGACAACCTCGAGCATATGACATCAAGTGAATCCGAAAAATGCGCTGGGCGTGTCTACCGGAAAGCTACTAGGCTTCATTGTATCCAGAGAGGAATTGAAGCAAACCCAGCCAAGATCCGAGCTCACACAGCTGGATATCCCAAAAGACCTCAAGCAAATACAAAATTGATCGATGCGTGGCGGCTCTAAGCCGCTTTATCTCCCGCTCTAGGAGAAAAGGCATTACCCGCCTATCGCCTCCTCAAGACATCAACACTTCGAGTGGACGGATGCCGCCATCGCGAACTCAAGAAATAAAGGCCATATGGCAACAACCGTCCGGCTGCGCCTAATCGGGCGAACCAATGTTGTTATACATCGCAGCAACGCATCAAGTTGTAAGCGCGTACTGTCGTTTAACGAGAAATGTAAGGGCATAAATTCTCTTCAAAACCAGGTATTATGTATCCACCGTGTTAACCCCCCGCAAGTCCTGCTACCCACACTATCGAAGATAGCGATGCGGTGTTCATGGCATCCCGAAGCTCGACACTACTTTCAAGAGTGTTCGATAACATGTGGCCTCTCAAGTACCACTCAATGACATTATAAGTAACCGCGACGCAACGGCAGGATTGCAAATGGGCCATTGAGCTCTTACCATTCGACATAACTTACAAACCTCGGCGAGCTATAAAGTCACAAGTTTTGGCTGACTTTGTCGCTGAATGGACCGTTCAACTCCCTAAAGAGTACGGCGATACTCCAATTGATTATGCACTTCGACGGCTCTAAAATGTTGGCCGGACTGGGTCTGGTATCGCCTTGACGTCCCCAACCGGGACACACCCAATACGTATTTCAAATAATGTACACGGACTCCAACAACACAGCCAATACGAGGCCCTTTTACATGGTCTCCGGATGGCAATCTCCATGGGCAATCAACGCCTAGAGGTGCGCGGGGATTCAAACCTTGCAATATCCCAAATAAATGGAGATTTCGATGCCATGGATCCAAAAATGGCAGCATATTGCAATGCTGTCTTAAAAATGTCAGCTCGGTTTGAAGGACTCGAATTCCATCACGTAGCCCGAGATAATAACCAAGCGGCCGACATACTGGCACGCATCGGTGCAAAACGTGACGCTGTCCCTCCAAATATCTTCCTGGAGCGGCTCTTCACGCCATCCGTACTATGAGAAGAGGAGTCCGGCAATGACAAACCGAAATAACATACCGATCCGCACTCAAATTGATGACATAACACCTTCAACCCACGACATAATGGCAGAATCGCCTGCGGATAGAACCATTCCTAGCCTACTTGCTTAGGCAGGAACTCCCCGAAGACCAAAATGAGGCCCGCTGCATAGTCCGACGATCGAAAGCCTACAAGGTCCATGAGGGAGAACTTTATAAAAAAAGTAAAACCGGAGTCCTGCAAAGGTGTATCTCCGAAGAGGAAGGGCGAAACCTCCTGACTGAAATTCATGCCGGACTAGGCGGACACCACGCAGCAGCCCGGCCCTTGTAGGAAAGGCATTCCTGCAGGATTTTATTGGCCGACGCCGGGCAGATGCCCAGACTTAGTCCAGGAGATGCGCTTGTTGTCGCCTCTTCGCTAATCGAGCCATATGCCACCCACCGCCTCAAAACTATACCCATTACTTGGCCGTCATGGTCCGGGGCTTGATATGGTTGGACCCCTTAAAGGGGGAACCCACAAGCAAAGGTACCTATTGGTCATGGTGGATAAATTCACCAAATGGATAGAGGCCAAACCGTCAAAACGGCAGAGTCCCACCAGTGATAGACTTTATATCCGGGTAGTACACCGCTACGGTGTCCCCACAAAGATCATCACCAAAACGCACTAACTTCACAGCCGACAAGGTTAAGTTATGGTGCAAAAATATGGGCATCAAGCTCGACCACGCTCACTATCACCCTCAAACCAACGGTCAAGTGGAACGAGCAAATGGTCTAATAATGAGCGGCATTAAACCCAGACTAGTGCGGTCACTTACAAAATCCGACACGCATTGGGTAGAGGAGCTTGACTCTGTACTTTGGGGGCTGCGGACAACGCCCAACCGCATCGCCGGATTCACACCATTTTTATGGTATACGGCGCAGAGGCGCTCGCCTCATGACATTATTCATGACTCACCTCGAAAAGCGCATGTACGAAGAAAGAGAGGCCGAGCTGGATTAAGCAGGACAACTTGGACACATTGAGGAAGAACGCGACGCCGCCAAGGCTCGCTCCGCATTCTATCGCCAGCAGGCTCAAGATATCAAAGCAGAGAAGCACGGGCCAAGACTTACAACGTTGGCGAACTAGTTCTACGCCTGCCGGACAAGAAAAAGGACAAGCTCAAGCCCAAATGGGAGGGACCCTTCATTGTCGATCAAGTCCTGATCGGCGGAGCGTACCGTCTACGAAATGCGTCGGATAACCGACTCGAGCCGAACCCATGAACGCAGCCCGCCTCCGAAGATTCTATGCCTAGCGCCGGACTAAGAGTTCGTCCCCTTCCCCCGTTCAAATTTTTACACTTTAGCTGTTTCTCTTTCTTCTCTTACCCCTTCTACTAAAAAGCCCTTAAGGGCCTACTCACAAGATTGTTCGTGATACACTTGATGTGCCATTGAAAGTGCAACTAATCCCGGGTGGTTTTGGTAATTAATAACAACATATATATCATTGAACTAATAAGTTTCTTGAGAACATTTCGAAAGTTCAGTGATATGGGTATGGCAATGATCAAGATGTGGACCCTCAAAATGCTAAGGCAAGCATTGGCAAAAGCTCAAGACTCCATTTTTGGTTTAGTGATCCAAGATCACATTGAGTCTATAGGAAAGCCAATACTATTAAAAGGGATGAGGTTATGATAATGATCCGTTGCTCAAAGTGCTTAGTGATCTATCTCCCAAACCATCGCAATCTTTCATTCCAACATACACTCATAAGTAATCTCGGTCCCACCGATTCCATAAACTCACCACACCGAGATGAACCACCTCAGCCACAAAGCCAAACCCTAGTAATTTCGGTTTTCCGATTCCAAACTCGGTCTCACCGAAACTAGTGTTGCCAACCTTCAGAATCTTCGTCATCATATCGGTGTCACCGAGATGATAAAGTCGGTCCCACCGAGAATGGCAAACCCTAGTCTTTGGAAGAATCGGACTCACCGAGATTGTATTTTCGGTCCCACCGAAAATCCCAACGCTCACAAGATTTGAACTTTCGGTCTCACCGAGTTGTCAACTTCGGTCCGACCGAGATTGGTCAAATGTGAGTAACGGTTGGATTTTGTGTGGAGGCTATAAATACCCTCCACCTCCTCTTCATTCGTGGAGAGAGCCATCGAAAGAACTACCACTCCTACCTTACATTTTCGAGAAGAAAACTACCTACCCTTGTGTTGAGATCAAGTTGCTCCACTCCCACCATATGGAACTTGATTTCTAGCCTTCCCAAGTTGCTTTCCACTCAATCCTTTCTTCCACCACAGCCAAATCAAGTGAGGAGAGTTGAGTGTTGGGGAGATTATCATTTGAAGCACAAGAGCAAGGAGTTCATCATCACCAACACCATCTATTACCTTTTGGAGGGTGGTGCCTCCTAGATTGGTTAGGTGTCGCTTGGGAGCCTCCACAAGATGTGGAGTTGAACCAAGAAGTTTGTAAGGGCAAGGAGATCGCTTACTGTGAAGATCTACCCCAGTAAGGCTAGTCCTTCGTGGGTGTATGCCATGATGGCATAGACAAGGTTGCTTCTTCGTGGACCCTTCGTGGGTGGAGCCTCCGTGGACTCTCGCAGATTGCTATTCCTCCGTGGGTTGAAGTCTCCATCAACGTGATTGACGATAGCACCACCTATCGGAACCACGAGAAAAATCTCCGTGTCTCCAAATTGCATTTGCTCTTCTCCACCTCTATTTACTACATGTGCAATTTACTTTCCGCTGCCAATACTCTAGAATTGCATGTGTAGGGTGATACTTGACTTGATCATCATTGTGAACTTGCCAAAACTTGTCTTAATCAAAAGGCTAAAATTTTAAATTGTCAAGTAGTCTAATCACCCCCTCTAGACATACTTTCGATCCTACAAGTGGTATCGAGCTTTGGTCTCCATTGGATTGGTTTCATTGCATTGACTCCATAAGCTTGGTTTCACAACCTAGAGAGTATGGCGCCTAGTGAGGGTAATTTTCAGAGAGGTCCTTACTTTGATGGTTCAAATTTTGCTAGTTGGAAGCACAAAATGAAAATGCATATTCTTGACATAACCCCGCCGCATGGGGCATTATTTGTGTTGGCTTGCAAGGTGAGTTCTTCGAGGAAGGAAAAGTTCCGGATCGTGAAGCTACAATGGATGAATTGTGGATGTTGCAAAACAATGCTCAAGCTTGTGACATTCTCTTCAATGCTTTGTGTCCCGAGGAGTTCAACAAAATCAGCCGCCTTGAGAATGCAAAAGAGATTTGGGATACTTTGGTCGAAATGCACGAAGGTACCGAGTCCGTGAAGGAATCAAAGCTAGATGTTCTTCAAGGTCAACTTGACAAGTTCAAGATGAAGGAAGGTGAAGGAGTCGTTGAAATGTACTCTAGGCTTGCTCTCATCACAAATGAGATTGCCGGCTTAGGAAGCGAAGAAATGACCGACCGATTCATCATCAAGAAGATTCTCGAGCTTTGATGGAAAGTATGACACCGTGCACTTTGATCCAAATGATGCCAAACTACAAGAATCTCAAGCCTACCAAGTCATTGGAAGAATTGTTGCTCATGAGATGACACTTAAAGATAAGGAAGAGCTTCACAACAAGTCAAGTGGTGCTTACAAAGCTACAATTGATGCTCCCACAACCTCAAGTGACAAGCTAGTTTCCAATGAAGAGATAAGCCTAATGGTGAAGAACTTCAACAAATTCTACAAGAGTAGAAGCAAGGAAAGAAGCTCAAAGTCTAGATCATATGATGAAAAGAGATCTTCTAGTCGTGATTGAAATGCTATAATTGTGGAAGACCCGACACTACTCAAATGAGTGTTCGACTCCCACAAGAGAAGAGAAGAATCTCCAAGAAGAAGAAGCTCAAGAGAAGAGTCACCTCGAAAGAGAGAAGGAGTAGAGATGATCGTTATGAACGAAGATCCTCTCGGAGAAGCAAGGATTCGGAGAAGAAAGACAAGTCATCAAGGAGCTACACAAGAAGAAAACATCAAGCTCATGTAGGTGAATGGGTCTCCGGCCCGACCGACAATCACTCCAAAGAAGCTATCACTCCAACTCCGAATACAGTCAAGATGAAGGTGTTGCCGGTCTTGCTCGTGTCCTCCAACTCCAACTCCTATGACTTATTTGATTCACCAAATGAGGGAATTGGAAGATGCTTCATGGCAAAAGGCCCCAAGGTATCACACCCTGAATTCATTGACTTTGATAGTGATGAGGATGACTTGCTTGGTGAAGATGAGCTTTACATGATAAATCTAGTGAGCCTAGTAATGATGAACATGCTAGTAGTCTTTATAGTCGAGAAGAGTCGAATGACAATGCTATGAAGGAGATTGAGCGCCTAACTAAAGAACTAAACACTCTTAAGTTAGCTCATGAAACAACTCAAGAAGATCATAGAGAGCTCCTAAGATCTCATGAGAAGCTACGCTCGAGAAGCTCAATCTAGAGCAAGAACATGAGTTCCTAAAAGCTATCAATGACGATCTTCAAAGAAGAGTTCTTCATATCTTGCCAAACGACTTCTCTTGTCTAATTTCTTGCCACCTATTAAAACTAAGCATGACAAGCATAAGAAAATTCTTCATCTAGTAGTAACAATAACCATGCTAAATCCAATATTGTTGCTTCTAGTAGTTCTCTTGATTCCACTAACAATGTTTCAAGCCAAGTTACACTTGAGCAAGAAAATAGTTTATTGAAAGGGATTATAGAGAAAGGTGTTCACAAGAGCCTTGCCGGAAGCAAGAACTTTGAGGAAATTTTTCGCAAGCAAGGAAGGCACGGAAGAATCAAGGAATTGGTTTTGAGCGAAAGTTCAACGCCGAGGGTGTTGAATGGGAAGAAGGTCAATATCCCACTCCAAAGTTTGTTTCTCAAAAGGAGAAGTATGATCCTACTTCTTCCAATGTGGAACAAGCTCAAGATGATCTTCCACCACAAGACCACAAGCTAAAAGGCAAGGACAAGCTTCAAGAGGAGATTGATGCATTTATTGAAGCACCTAAAGCCATGGTCAAGTGGGTTCCCAAGGAAACGCCAAGTTCTACTTCACAAGCTCAACTACAACCCCAAGGATTCCCATCAAGATGATGTGGATCCCAAGAAGAAGAACTAGAGAGTTCTTGAGGGTGACTCCGCCAACATACTTCACTCACATTCATTTTGGCAAGAACTTGTGCAATCAACTTCCACATCTTGCACTAGTTCATGGAGTCACAAACCCTCTTGTTGGTAAGTCAAGGGACAAGGTAATCATTGCTTTCATGGACATCATCTTTTGTGAACTTCAATCTATGTCCATGGATATTCTTGTTTGTTCCTTGTGGGACTAACCCATGTAGGTATTGAAAGTGCCCGAATCCAAAGGATTGCTCCCAACTCTTGATGATCTTCATCAACATTGAGCATCCACATCTTCAACATCTACATGAAGTCTTCTACGACAACCCAAGGTTAGTTTGACCCTTTAAAAGGGGTTCTCACATCAAGGGGAGCTTTGCTTTAAAGAATTGAGCTAAAGCATCTTCAAATGATGTGAACACATCAATGTTTTATGTAAAAGTGGTAACCCCACTTGTGCTTAAACGATGAGTATGACCTATGATCAAATGTTCTCATTTGACTCCTAAGTCAATATACTCATATATAGATGACCTAGTCATCGACAAATTGTGTGCTAGTTGCTAGAGTTTTGTTTGTGCATGTTTGACACATATTTCATTTGCTATCTTATTGTGTGAGCATGTTGATGCATAATTTTATCCATTCGAGGACATCCATTTGTTGCTTTGGTCTTTTGGATTTTCTTTTTGACCAAATGGATGGACAAGAATGCCTAAGTTCCTCCCTAGCTATCTATGCTTTCTTGTCTCAAATTCTATTCATGCTTATATCACAAACTTTGATCAAGTCATTTTTGGACACACCGAGTGAGGAGCACTTGAGCCACCGATCCGCCTAAGACTTAACTTCCAAAACCTTCTAAGTATTTTCGGTCGACCAACCCACTCAAATCGGACATGACCGAAAACACTTGATTGATCTAGGTTTTCACCTCGGTGAAACCGAAGTTGTAAATTTCGGCGTGATCAAGTGTGTAATCGCTGCAGTTAACCATCTCGGTGCCACCGAAGTTTTCCAACTTGGTCCCACCGACAGCCAAAGGGTATATATACCGAGGGCAGCGCTGATTCCTTCTTCAAAACGCCTCGCCCCCAAACCTTTTTCGCTGCCGCCGTGGTCTCCGGATCGCTCTGCTGCCGCCAGGCGCCTCGCCGCGGGTCTCCGCCGCCAACGGTCAATCTCTCCGCCGTTGCCGCCAGAGAGAAACTCCACCAAGTTAGGGTGAGTTTCGATCCTCTCGTGTTTCAACCTCCGATTCTATGCACGATTGGTTTGCCTAGCTTCTTGCCACGTTTGAGATCTTCCTATCCAGCAGATTAGTTCTTGAACGAAATTCGAGTGAAAGTTTTAGGTTAGGTTTCACGAACACATCTCGTGAGACCGATTCTACATTCTTGATCGACCGATTTGGCCTCCGCCATTAGATCAGACTTTTCGGTCCAACCGAAGTTGTGCAAATCGGTACGACCGAAATGAGGATTTAGTGAAACCCTAGTGCTCTCGGAAGATCAAACCCATTTCGTTCAACCGAAGTGGTGTGAATGGTTCTGTTAGAACACTTCGGATTCACCGAATTTTAGGACTCGGTCCGACCGAAATGCATTCTGTGAAAACCTAAAACTGAAATTTGAACTCATTCTTTTGCAAAATCTTCGCAGTTTGTGATAACTCTTCTATTCTCGCCTTTACCTAATCTATTCACAAAGTTGTCACCATGTCGATGCAAGTGACAGCCGTAACAGTGTCCGAATCACCAATTGAGATTCCAGAGGTAGGCACTAGTCCCGAAGCCAAGCAGTTTTTCCGATGATGGTGAGAGGAGCACACCAAGTGGTTTGCCTCCGCCGCCACTGTGGCTGTGAAGAAGAGGAATTCGATGAAGAGGATTCTGATTTCATAGTCGAGGAAGAGATTTCTTCTAAGCCTAAGAGGAAAGTGGTTGCCAAAGAGCATCAAGGGCAACAAACCAAGAAAGGCACCAAAGAAAGTGAAGAAGTCCACAGTTGCTAAGAAGCTGAGCATGGAAGAAGAAACCTCCAGCAAGGTAAAGAAAACTTCCAAGAGGAAGAGGATTGTGCATGAAGCAGCTGATGAGGATTCTGATGAGGAAGCACCCCAGCCTCCTCAGAAGCCTAAGTTGATGGGTGATGCCATCAGGGCAGGAGCACCTACAAAGTCTAAGCCATCTGCTCTAGCAAAGGCAGCTCAAGCCAAACCTGCTGCCAAGCCCAAGAAAACTGTCAGAAACATTCCTGCTTCAGAGAAGAAGAAAGACAATGTGCCACCAGCTGAGTCAGATGATGAGGCACATGTATTGTGAAACTCCGTCGTAAACTGCCACCCACAATGATGCTCATCCTCGAGCTGAAAACATGAAGGAAAGGAAAGACAAAGGTCTCAGGCTATGGAGGCAAGCTGATCCATATGCCACAAGGAGAAGGACTGCTGTAGATCCAAGGTTCCACACCAGAGAGCAGCAAGATTTCTATGAGACTGTGCTCATGGACAAGAAGCCCATTGTTGCAGACACACGCTATGTTGATTGGGCATATATCGACAGTGAAGAGCACAGAGACTACTTTCCACATGTGCATGAGAGCTTTACTGCATGTGGTGTTGCTGATTTCGTTGGTCAGAAACTGAAAGATTGGAATGATGAGATGATCATGCAATTCTATGCCACAGCTCATTTCTATCCAGATGGGAGGATTGTATGGATGACTGAAGGTCAGAGATTCTCTTCTACTATAGAAGAATGGGCAGCACTGCTCAATGCTCCAGTGTCAAGAGATGATGATGTTGATGTCTATGGAATTCCCAAGAAAAACCATGAGTCTATGAAGAACATGTACAATGAGGTACCAGCTAAGGATGTAGAGTTCTGGAAGCTCGGCTCAGTGTATCACCTCCAGGCAGGTCTCCCAACCACAAACACAATTCTGAGGCATACTTTGATGCCCAAGTCTGGAGATCATCGCATGATAAGAGGCTATTCTATCAACATGCTGCATATACTAGATCAAGGCACCTTTCAAGGTGATGGACCCGATAGTTGAGACTATCAAGAGGACAAGCAGCAGCACTGTAAGAGGTCATGTGGATTTGCCCCGCACATTCAGATGCTTATCAATGCCAAGTTTGGCACGGGCACCTACTTGTTGGATAGACCCCACTTGCCATCGCAGCCTCGAGCATGAGGACAATGAAGTTGTGATGACCGAGGATGACCCCACGCCTGCTGAAGGTCAAGCTAAGTCCGGTTGCCAAACAAGCTAAAGCTGAGAAGGAAGCAAAGCAGCAGCAGCTAAACCCAAGAGTGTTGGAGAACAGCCTTGAAGCTACCCAGAGGATTGAACTATGCCCGCCAGCATAGTGCAGTCTTAGGAGAGTCTTGAGAGGATTGTTGAAGACAAGTTCCATGCTCGATGTCAAGTCGATCAAGTGCAAGTCACCGCCAACAAGCTTGAGGCAGATATCGAGGAAGCTAAGAGGGAGAAGGAAGAGCTCATGAAGGAGATGCAGGATGACCTAGTCCAGATGATTATGAACAGCCCGCTCAGTTCCCACAAAACCCAGATCAGCAGCTATTCCAAAGGTCGACACTGTGGCTATGCCTCAAGACCTCCCACAGCTCCACTGGCCCAGCTCCAGCCCAAAGGTCCACTCCTCCAGCTCCACGACATCACCAAGCCTTTGCAGATGCAGCTATCTCAACTCCATCAACCTGCATAGAGCCGCCAGCAGAGTCCCTAGTGACGCTTAGCTCTATACTTTTGAACTTTTGGTAACTTGTTGCCAAAGGGGAGAAATTGTATAGATCATAGGACTTCGAGAGAGAGAGTGCTCGCCTTTTGCTCTTTTTCGCTTCATTTGTGGTTTTCCTTGAGATACTTTTGAGTTTTCCGAGACATTCGTGTGTTTGATACTACGCTTGTTTTACTTGATGAGTGCTTGATCATACTATGCCTTAATGTGTGCTTAATGCTTATCATATGCTATTCATATCTTGTATGATCATTTACTCATGTCTTGGTGATTGGGTGCATGCTATTCATTCTTATCATTTTAGATCTATATGTTGTCATCAATTACCAAAAAGGGGAGATTGAAAGTGCAACTAATCCCGGTGGTTTTGGTAATTAATAACAACATATATATCATTGAACTAATAAGTTTCTTGAGAACATTTCGTAAAGTTCAGTGATATGGGTATGGCAATGACTCAAGATGTGGACCCTCAAAATGCTAAGGCAAGCATTGGCAAAAGCTCAAGACTCCATTTTTGGTTTAGTGATCCAAGATCACATTGAGTCTATAGGAAAGCCAATACTATTAAAAGGGATGAGGTTATGATAATGATCCGTTGCTCAAAGTGCTTAGTGATCTATCTCCCAAACCATCAGCAATCTTTCATTCCAACATACACTCATAAGTAATCTCGGTCCCACCGATTCCATAAACTCACCACACCGAGATGAACCACCTCACCACAAAGCCAAACCCTAGTAATTTCGGATTTTCCGATTCCAAACTCGGTCTCACCGAAACTAGTGTTGCCAACCTTCAGAACCTTCGTCATCATATCGGTGTCACCGAGATGATAAAGTCGGTCCCACCGAGAATGGCAAACCCTAGTCTTTGGAAGAATCGACTCACCGAGATTGTATTTTCGGTCCCACCGAAAATCCCAACGTTCACAAGATTTGAACTTTCGGTCTCACCGAGTTATCAACTTCGGTCTGACCGAGATTGGTCAAATGTGAGTAACGGTTGGATTTTGTGTGGAGGCTATAAATACCCTCCACCTCCTCTTCATTCGTGGAGAGAGCCATCGAAAGAACTACCACTCCTACCTTACATTTCGAGAAGAAAACTACCTACCCTTGTGTTGAGATCAAGTTGCTCCACTCCCACCATATGGAACTTGATTTCTAGCCTTCCCAAGTTGCTTTCCACTCAATCCTTTCTTCCACCACAGCCAAATCAGTGAGGAGAGTTGAGTGTTGGGGAGATTATCATTTGAAGCACAAGAGCAAGGAGTTCATCATCACCAACACCATCTATTACCTTTTGGAGGGTGGTGCCTCCTAGATTGGTTAGGTGTCGCTGGGAGCCTCCACAAGATGTGGAGTTGAACCAAGAAGTTTGTAAGGGCAAGGAGATCGCTTACTTCGTGAAGATCTACCCCGAGTAAGGCTAGTCCTCCGTGGGCGATGCCATGATGGCATAGACAAGGTTGCTTCTTCGTGGACCCTTCGTGGGTGGAGCCTCCGTGGACTCTCGCAGCTGCTACCTCCGTGGGTTGAAGTCTCCATCAACGTGATTGACGATAGCACCACCTATCGGAACCACGAGAAAAATCTCCGTGTTCCAAATTGCGCTTTGCTCTTCTCCACCTCTATTTACTACATGTGCAATTTACTTTCCGCTGCTAATACTCTAGAATTGCATGTGTAGGGTGATACTTGACTTGATCATCATTGTGAACTTGCCAAAAACTTGTCTTAATCAAAAGGCTAAATTTTTAAATTGTCAAGTAGTCTAATCACCCCCCCTCTAGACATACTTTCGGTCCTACAGCCATCCGCACTCATTATACCTAGGGGCTTCTTTTCCAGAAGCTCAAATTATAAGGGCTTCATGCCCAGCACATGTGTCAAGCTTCCACATGTACCTTTTACTCACCATTATATGCATCGATATGACTTAAGTTTTGGCTAAGTTGGGTTGTTCTGCCTCGTGCTTACTCCCTTACGCTCCCGATTGTTCGGCTAGGAGGTAAAGGAGCACCTTCTGCGATTGTTACCGCCGGGTCACGGATGTGTACCTCAAACTGGGTGAAGCCGAAGCTAGCGTTTTAAGGGAATATTCGGTCGGTGACTTGAAAGATGATTTTTACCTACTTATTTATCTGCCCCTGCATGTTTTTTCTCGCTTTTTTGCAGTCCCGCATGCACTTTAGGGTATGCCTCCCAGGAAAGGAACCCTTAACGGAACTATTCTCCCGGAAGATGTTTCTTACTAACCATGTAATATAACATAACTAGTTGGGCACTTGTCCGATAAAGCACTAATGACCCCTACGCCGGGTCTCCATGCATACCTCGATTGTTTCTAACCAAGAAGGTATTCGACACACTCCGACTCTAGGGTCCCGAGGTTGAAGCTAAAAGGTCGGCAAAGACAAATGATCTACAATCCGCTAGAAGGCATTTCACATGTCATTTTAAAATACATTGTCAAATTCTATCGATTGTATTCCTCCTCAATCCCGCCTAACAGTGCTGTCTAATCTTACAGTCCCGCTGGGAAAATTTGGCAGCCAACTCTACTTGGCTGTATACTAAACTCACAGGATCTCCTTCCCATCGGCCCCACCGTCCAACTTGGCCATGTGGTTGGGATCCGCCTTCTTGTAACGCTGCCTTCACCATGGCCCAAGCCTCCCTCGGCACCTTGACGGCAAGCCGAAATCTTCCACAAACGGAAGCGCCACGACTCCTCAAGCTTCTCCGAAGCTCCCCAAGGCCTCTGTAGGGAAAGGGCTGGCCATAACGCCTCGGACGCCGCCATTGCCCGCCGAACTCGCTCGAGTAGTTGCAACAGCTCGGAAGTTGATCACCCGCTGATATGGGCATCTCTCAGCAGGCGCACTGTGAGTATACCTACAAGACATATTATGTCAATTTACTTCCTCGCCAACTCTTCTTTTCAAAGGAGTCCGCCAAGCACTTACTATAGATGCCACGAAGAAGCCGCCGATTCTCCTTAACGGAGCCGGACAGCCCGCCTCGAGCGCCTTTCAGCTCTTTCTCCGAGCCGGCGCTGGCATCCTGAGCTTGTTCCTTTTTTGCTGCACCCTATTCAAGACCTCTCGCCGCCTTCACCGGCGCAGTAATTTTGCCTCGTCCGGATCTTGTCCGCAAAGACCGCAATGTCATTATTAGACTTGCGCGCACGCCGCACAGCGCTTATATTTATTAATAAAATGTGTTACCAGGAGGGGTCTCTGCTTCTCCTCATGGGCAGCGAAAAGCGGCCTCAAGTTGGGCCTTGCATTCTTGCAGGTCCCGAGACAGTGGGCATTCTTCTCGGTAAGAGCTCAAGTTTCAAATGATCCTTAAATCAGTTAACATAACTACTTTAAGTCTCGGGGCAACCGCATATATAACCATTAAATTCCTTACCCGTATGTCTTTCACATATCGCCTCCGTGGCTCGTAAAACCGTCTTGAGCAGCACGGAGATGCGCGTCCCTTTGCGTTAAAGGCGCCCAATGCCTCGTGGGAGAAGCACGCTTCATGAAATAATCGTCTCGGCGGCGCTCGTGGTTCATGGCGCTTCCACCTCGCACTTGGTGGCGATAGTCTGTCAAGCATCCTCCATTGGAGGAGTATCCGCCTGCGTGTTTTGCGCTTGCCTTTCCTCCGTGCCGGGCGCCGAGCTCGGCTGGTATAGGTCGGATCGGAACCCCACGCCCGCAGTCCCGGGCGCTTTTCTCCTACAAAGATCATGAGCACTCAGACGCTTCTAGGAACGTTGTTCAAAATTTAAATACGAAGCTATACCTTTGCGGCGACATCTCACTGTGCAAGGCCTTTTCCGCTGGTCCGGATCGACCTTCGCTGGTCGCCCACCGCAGGCTCGGCTTCCCGCCTTTGAAGGCGCTTCCTCGCAAAACACCATCGTCATGAAGGTCGAAATGGGCAAGGAAGAGGTAATGGTGCCCGGACCTCGGTCACAGTCACCTGGGAAGCCGGACATAGTCCGGGTAGTCCGCCAGAATGGCGACTCAAAGCGCTATCCATGCTGAGTTGGTGGAACACCCAATCGATCAGCTCCACCTTGATATCCGTGTCCTCTTCGAGGTCAATCCTCGATCTTTCTAGATCCTCGGTTGCGGCTGGACTTACCATGTCCTTCCACAATCCCGCGAGTTCCTGCTACCAAGACATAATGTAAGAAGCCTCGAACTTCGAAAGCATGGGTTGAGCCCTTAAAAGTGTTCGCTACCCAGCCTCTAGGGTTGTTCATGGAAAACCCATTCAAGGGTTCGCTCAAGGAAGTCCTCCTTCTCCCCTTGTACAGGCCGGACAGATCTCGCACTGATCCTGGTCAATCCGCCCTTCGCGCCATGACGGGTGGCATCGTCTTCCCCGCTGAAATCCCACATGGGTGGCCTCTCAGATTGCAATGGCTGTACCCCCACATGATGCATGTTGCCATGACTCCAATCATGGTCAACCCGAATGGACCAAGAATCTTATTCGACCATCGTAATGGACGCCTTGTCTTCCTCCAATCGGGATTTCGCGAGCGCCAGCTAAGGTGTTTCTTCAAAGGAGCAGCATCAACTCCGGAGGCCAATCCGACTGGGTTCGGCAATGAGCGCCTTCTATGTAAACCACTCAAGGCCGTCCGGACGCTTTCTTAGGGGTACCGGATGGGTATCCGGTCCCGGCAATGCGCCATATTTCGGCGCCGCCCACTTGATATATAGATCCCTCGTGAGAATGGGGTACGAGGCAGAACAGCCTCCTCCATAGTGCAAAATGGGGCTCGATGCCCAGGAATAGCTCGCAAAGAGCTACGTAGCCCATGATATGCAGGACAGAGGCGGACGTAAGGTGATGGAGCTGGAGTCCGCAGAACTCCAGGAGCCCGCGGAGAAACGGATGTATTGGAAATCCGAGTCCCCTTATCAGATAGGGGATGAAGCATACCCGCTCCCCTTTGTTGGGACTTGGGGTAGCCTCCGCTTGCTTCCCACCTTGGTAGATGGCCAGCCCGGCTCGAACCGGGACCATGAAGGCCGGAGGAGATATCCTCGCTTGAGCTTCACTAGCTGCTAGGTGGAACAGAGCACCTCCTCCAAACTCCCGGCGGTGGGCTGGGAGCGAGAAGAGGAGCCGATCGACGGTCCATGATGGAATGGATTTTAGGTCAAACGACCATGAGTATTCATGAAGGAAGATGGTGTGGTTTGATCTGATTTTTGCCTCTTTGTAGGCGGATGACTCGCACGACTAGGGGTGAAACATAAAGACACTCGGCTTTCAGATTCAGTGGGACGCTGTGGAAGAAGGCCATTATTCATGAGAAGCCAAGAAGCACAAGATTTTGATGAAGTTTACATCGCTCGGCAGTACATGGAACTTGAAGGAGAACCCGCCTTGCAACGCCAAGACTATATACGGCCGGACTTATCGCCATTGAAGCCTGGTTCGGGGCTACCGAGGAGTCTCGACTAGGGGTGTCCGGACAACCGACTATCATCGTCCGCCAGACTCCAAGACTACGAAGATACAAGATTGAAGACTCCGCCCCGTGTCCGGATGGGACTTTCTTGGCGGAAGGCAAGCTTGGCGACATACGGATATGTAGATCTCCTACCATTGTAACCGACTCAGGTAACCCTAGCCTTCTCCTGTCTATATAAACCGGAGGGCTTTAGTCCCAGAGGACACAACCTACATTACAACAATCATACCATAGGCTAGCTTTAGGTTTAGCCTCCTTGATCTCGTGGTAGATCCACTCTTGTACTACCCATATCATCAATATTAATCAAGTAACGAGGGTTTTACCTCCATCAAGAGGGTCCGAACCTGGGTAAAACATCGTGTCCCTTGTCTCCTGTTACCATCCGCCTAGACGCACAGTTCGGGACCCCCTACCCGAGATCCGCAGGTTTTGACACCAACACCGGGTCTCTCCCGCCAGCGCGGGACGGGCGCGCACGAGGTCCGCGCTGGGGAGACGGCGGGTCCGGCGGAGGAACTCGATATGTTCCGCCTCCAGATCCGAACTGTCCCACACGCCGGAGCGCGTGGCAGGGGGCGCGGCGGAGGAAGAACTCATCGCTGTGGTGTGAGGTGCCCTTGCTCGCGGCGGTGGAAGAAGAGGAAGCAGGAGAGCGGGGGAGAGGATGCGCGTGCAGTACCGCCCGCTCCTCCCTGCCTATTTATAGCCCTATGGGCTGAGGAGCCGAGGGGGCGGGCATGGGATTAATTGCGCACGAAGCCCCACGCCGCCCCATGATTTACCCCACGATGTTACTACGCGTAGTAACGACGTGGGGAAGCCAACCGTTCGCGACCGCAGCGCATCCGTTCGGATGCCGAGGCACGGTAGTGGCGGGTCTTCGCCGACGGTTCGGCCCTGGTGCAAGTGGGTGAGCAGACTATCCTCCCCACGTGGCGCCACGCGATAGGACCGCCTCGATGGCAGCAGGGAAGCGTATCCATACGCCGTCTGATTTCCCGCCGCAACTTACAAATAGCGGCCCCTCGCTGAACGAATCCGACTTCAGCGAGTCGGCCAAAAAGAAGACAACGGCCGAATCTCAGAGTTGGTGCTGGGAAGTTTGAAACTATTGAAGCCCCACGAGGCGGCATCCGCAGGGCTTCACCAGCTTCGGGGACTACTGTGCGAGTAATGGGCCACGGGTAGGCTGACCCGGGACCCAGGATCTTTCAAGACATCGGGGCAGGCCACGCCCCTCCAGTCGAGTCCCAGCTGGCGACCTCCAGAGAGGCCGAGTCCTAGCTGGCGATCTCCAGAGAAGCCGATTCTCAGCTGGCGATCTCTAGAGGAGCCGAATCCCAGACGACGACTTCAAGGCAAGCCGACTCCAAGCTGGCGACCTCCAGTGGGGAGCCGACTATATGGAGTCGGCCCATGACACTTCACGGCCCGGCGGGTACGGCCACGACGCGGGCCGCCCCTCTCGCTTACGAGGGACTAGCATGGCTACAAAGTGAGCCGATTGTCGAAGATCTCCGCGAGGCGCGACATCGCTGCCATGCCTCGCCTCGACTCAGCCATAGTGCTCGACGACTATGCACACGACGCCGGCTCAGACGGCCCGGAGGCTGCGGGCCGCCTGTCGCTGGGTGGACCGAAGGTGGCAGAGCGCCAAGACGGCCTCAGGGGAGTCGGCCTCCCGAGTCGGCTGCCCCTCCAGGCCCCACAAGCCATTAATTAGATTGACGGGAGGGCGACAAGTGATCGCTCGATAGACGGCGGCACTGCTGCCACGACCCGTGACCAAGCTCAAGGCCACCAGAGTGCCAAGATGTTGTCGGCTGTCTGTTCACAGGGCTCACCAATGGCGGGCCCTGAAGCCAAGGGAAGGACAACAAGATGAGAGATGACGGCCGGGACCCGCCTCCCACCGGATTATTATTGTATCCCGGGGTAGGCCTATATAAACCCCCGACACCCATGCAAAGGGTTCGGACCTTGATAGAGATAGACCAGATAGCACAGAAGGAGAGAACTAGCCTTGCTCTCCTCGCCTCTAACAGCTCTAGGAGCACCATTGTAGCCTTTTCACTTGAGTGATCATGCGAGACCCCGCAGAGCAGCAAGAGGGGTGTTATCTCCCGAGAGCCCCGGTTGGGTAAGATTCGCCAATGCATGTTCACGCCTTATCCTGCTTCAGCACCGCGACGCTCTACTCATTTCACCATGATAAGCCATCCTTTGGCATATGTCGCACCCAACCCCCGACATCAGTCCAAGTTTGACAACCTTCAGGGTCATCATAACGCTCTCTTATCTGATCACGAGAAGCTTTCTTATGAATTTCTTCAAAGAAAGCAAGATCTTGAGAAGCTAAGAGTGAGTTATGAAGATCTTCAGAAGGAGCGCAATTCATTACTTGCTCAACAAATCAGCGCTACTCAGGAAGAATTTGTTCCTCCATGTCTGAAGTGCATTGAACGTGAATCTAATAATTCTTCACCTGAATGTTCTAATGCTTCTAATGCTACAAATTCTTCATTTGTCTCTACTATCACTAATTCCTCATCTGAGGACATTGCTAGTATCACTAATGATGCAGGGCTGAAGGAATTGTACATGACAGGCATGTACAAAAGCCTCAAAGGGCATTAGACTCTTTGTGATGTCCTTAAAAAGCAGATCCTCAACAGGAACCCTAGGAAAGAGGGTATTGCCTTTGAGAAGAAACGCAATGCTGATGGAGCATATTGGAAGCCTGAGCAGTACCCCAAAACCTCATGGATTGCTGCAAAAGGACCTCCAGTTGATCCATCCAATTTATCTGGCTTTACATGTGAATCTCCTCATTCTTCTGATGAGTCATTTGACTCCAACTATAAACTGTTCAAAAATCAGAATGGTGAAGTATTTGCTAGATATGTTGGCACTAATCGCAGAACGGTTCCCTATGAAGAAAATTTGGGTTCCCAAAAGTTGCCTTGAAAGTCTTCAGGTGAATGTCCTCATGACACCACCTGTGAAGAATAGGAACTCCAGATCAAATTCTTCATATGGACCAAATTTTTCATATGGATCCAAGTCCTCATACGGACCAAATTCTTCATGTGGATCAAATTCCTCAAAAGGATCAAAGTCCTCATATGATCATCATCGTGCTAACCCCTCTGTTTCGCAGGGTAGAGCTAAGGGCTATGAATATGAGCATTATTCTTCAAATCATTATGTTCATAAGTCCTCAAGAATTTTCTACTTACTCATATGCTTATCCTAACCCTCTTATGTGAAACGGCGGACGGCTTCTATGCCACCTTTCTCATATGGTGCTCGCAGAGTGATGAATTCTTTTCCACCCCTTTAGATGTGGGTGGTGAAGAAAAAGAACTAATCTCTTATGCAGGGTCAGGTCTCCAAACGTGCTCAAAACGTCTGAAGAATTTGCTGGAGACCTAAACATTGCCTGAAAGGACGCAAGCTAATCATGAAGAAATGAGCCTTCATTTCTCACGTCCTCATACTGTTTTATCTGTTCTATTGCTTGATGAGATTGATTTGATGATATTGATGTCATATTCTTCACTGATGAAGTATATGAGTTCATAAGTTGCACTAATTTACCTGCAGGATGATCAACCCAAAGCCAATGAGTGGGTCCTCGATAGTGGATGTACGAATCACATGAGTGGTGACAAGAATCTATTGATGGATGATCCTTTATCACCATCACATCTGAAGCATATCATCTTTGCTGACAAAGGCAAAAGTCAGGTATTGGGTCTAGGTAAGGTTATGAAGCTCAAAGGATCGGCATACATGGACAAAGTCATGCTTGTCGAGTCCTTAGGATACAACTCGTGGTCTGCTCTCGATGCTTTGTGATCTCGATATGGTTGTTGTCTTTGGCAAATATCGTTGTGTTGTGATCATGGAAGTTGACATTCCAAAGTCTTCAAGGCTTTAGGACAAGAGACTTGTACATTGTTGATTTTCTACAGACCACAACCGGCTGTATGCCTACTTGCAAAAGCTTCGTAAGGCTGGCTATGGAATCGACGACTTGGTCATGCCGGTGCTACATCTTGAGCTTATGCTGGTTTTCCTTGAAGAGGAAAGGGTGATGCAACAATAGTAGCGTAAGTATTTCCATCAGTTTTTGAGAACCAAGGTATCAATCCAAGAGGAGGCTCCTCAAAAGTCCCACGACCTACACAAACAAACAAAGAACTCACAGCCAACACAATAAAGGGGTTGTCAATCCCTTCACGGCCACTTCATGTAAAGTGAGATCTAATAGAGATAGTATGATAAGATAAATATATTTTTGGTATTTTATAATATAGATGCAAAAAGTAAAGATGCAAATAAAAGTAAATTGGAAGCAAATATGATAAGAGATAGACCCGGGGGCGATAGGTTTCACTAGTGGTGAGGGAGTCCTGGACTAGGGGTGTCCGGACAGCCGGACTATCATCGTCAGCCAGACTCCAAGACTATGAAGATACAAGATTGAAGACTTCGTCCCGTGTCCGGATGGGACTTTCCTTGGCGTGGAAGGCAAGCTTGACAGTACGGATATGTAGATCTCCTACCATTGTAACCGACTCTGTGTAACCCTAGCCCTCCCATGTGTCTATATAAACCGGAGGGTTCTAGTCCAGAGGACAACAACCATTACAACAATCATACCATAGGCTAGCTTCTAGGGTTTAGCCTCCTTGATCTCGTGGTAGATCCACTCTTGTACTACCCATATCATCAATATCAATCAAGCAGAGTAGGGTTTTACCGCATCGAGAGGGCCCAACTCGGGTAAAAACATCGTGTCCCTTGTCTCCCGTTACCATCCGCTTAGACGCACAGCTCGGGACCCCTACCCGAGATCCGCCGGTTTTGACACCGACATTGGTGCTTTCATTGAGAGTTCCTTTGTGTCGCCACCGATAGGCTTGATGGCTTCTTCAATCAACAACAACGCCGCCTGTGGTGAGACTTTTCTCCCGGACAGATCTTCGTGTTCGGGCGGGCCAGCAGATCAGGGCCAATTCACTTGGCCATCCGAGCAGGTTGAAAGCTACGCCCGCCATCGTGTCAGTTTGAAGCCTAAACTTCACGGCCGACATCCGCAGAGACTTGATCTTCGACGGATTCGAGCCACAACCGAGCGTGCCGTGGCTGTCACGATGGGCATGATTTAGCTCGCCACGGACAAAGGCCTCGAGGTCAAGACACGAGTCCGCCCGACCCATAGTTCGAGCCGATTATGCAGACGAGGACAGGTGGCTGGACACCGCCGGGCTGCAACTTCTACGGCGATAGAGCCAACATCGATCTTGTCCCTTATAAAGCTCGTGGACTCGAGGCGCCGGACTCGCCGGACTCCAAACCTCTCCAAGACTTGCCAATCGAATCCGATTACGCCGATTATGGAGTTCACCGCCATGACATCTTTCAAAGACTCACCCTTTGGCGACATCCTCGAAGTTCGCTAAAGCACCTCTCATTATCGGGGAACCCCGCCGACTACGGTCGACGGTTGGGATGCGGACGACTTAAGAAATTCAAAACCCACCCACCACCCACTTTGTAGCCATCGCCGATGATTTAACCGACATGCTAGACTATGACTCCGAAGACATCGACGGTATGGACGACGACGCCGAATACGACAAAGAACCAGCGCCATAGGCAATCGAAGACCACCTCGCCATATGACATATACATGGTGGACACCCCAAAGGATGGGGATGGCGAAGAAGCCGGAGGCGATTCTCTAAGAAACAGCCCAAGCGCCAACGCCGCTGGCGCCGCCTAAATCCCGCCACAAAGAAGAATGGAGATTCCGCACCGGAGATAACAACACACCGTAGAGTGCCGAAGACAACCCCCTCCCAGACAATTCAGCACAGAGGACGGGAAGCCAGCCTCGAGAGAGAGCGGCAGATGAGGAGCTAGAGGATGACAATTACATGCCTCCTCCGAGACGAGGCAAGCCTCAACGACGATTTAATTCGCCGTGCCCGAGGATCCCGTCAACAAGAGCGCTTAAGCGCAGCTAATGGCCACGGCGAACAGCCTAAAAAAAGCAGCAACAGCTTCAAGCTGATCAAGACCCGGTGACAGATGGACCGAGGTCCCGCAGCCAAGAGTATGAACTCGAACGCCTCCAAAAGTTACCTAAAATGCAAGTTGCTCCCCGATTAGAGGAGGAAGCATACAAACCTTCATCACCAAAGTAATAATACGGCAGATCGACCACCCATGGTCGCGACAGAGAGGCATCTAGGCCTCCACCGTAACCGCACTTCAAAGACCGCCGAAAAGTACGGTTACTGGGAATGCGCCAGACTTACGGATATATTGAGGACAAGGCAAGACTATCCAGATCCATCTACGGATCACGGGCGCCCATTTACCCACGCATTTACTACCGTCGCTACCGATATAGCAACTCGCCGGGCCAACACAGCAGATAATGCTCTTGAGCTGCGCCGTGATATTGGTCAATATAGAGGCGCCAGACACCCACTATGCTTCACAAACGGCGTAATGGATCATCAAATCCTCAAGGGTTTAAACCCGTGAACATTGAATCCTACGATGGCACAAAAGACCTCGTGGTTTGGATCGAAGATTATCTCCTTCATATCCATATGGCCCGCGGTGACGATCTCCACGCCATCAAATACCTCCACTCAAGCTTAAAGGACCAGCTTGGCATTGGCTTAACAGCTTGCCCGCAGAGTCAATTGGTGTTGGGAAGACCCGAAGCCGATTCCTTGACAACTTCCTGTGGCACATACGCATACCACCGTAAGCCGATGACCTAAGCCACATAATTTAGCTACTGATTTAATCGCCGATAGTTCGACACGGTTCTAACAAAGAAAATCAAATTGTCGATCGTCCGGATGCAGAGGCCCTCGCAGCCTTCAAACATAACATCCGCGATGAGTGGCTGGCCCGCACCTAGGACAGAAAAGCCGAATCCATCGCAGCCCTCACATCACTCATGACCTCTTCTCAGGCGGGAGAGGACAGATGGCTAGCTCACAAGAACAACCTCAAAGAAAATGCCGGGCAGTCCGGATACTAAGGACCACAATGGCAGGTCGCTATTTAAACAAAACAAACGCCGTTAACGGCGATAATAGTGAGGAGACGATAACAACGCCGGATTCAGAGGCTCTAAACCCGTCAACGGAAGAAGCCATTCAAAGAACTACTCGTCCGTCTAATTTGGACCGAATACTCGACCGCTTCTTGCGATACATGGCACTTCAAAAGCCAGCTAACCACACCAACAGGATTGTTGGGTATTCACAGTGCAAGTTAATTGTCAAAACAATGACAAGGGGCTGCATAGCGACGACGAGGAAGAAACCCGCCACGTAACAAGAGAGGATGTAGGGTTTCCCACATGTGCGGACGGTAAATATGATATACGCAACCCACATACCCAAGAGGGAGCGGAAGCGCACTTCGGGACGATATGCGATGGAGCCACGCTCAAGTTCAACCCATGGTCCTCCCGCCCGATCACTTTCGATCAAGGACCACCCCACCAAGATCCGCTTATGGCGGATTCGCCGCATTGGTTTTAGACCCAATCGCCGGCGAATTTCACTCACTAGAGTCCTCATGGACGGCGGCAGAGCTCGAACCCGCTTTATCAGATACAAGGTAAAGATGGGCATAGACCCTCAAGGATTAAACCTACAAAGACGACCTTCAAAGGCGCTATACCCGTGTCGAGGCCAATTGTACATGTGCTCGGTCACACCGAAGTGGTCTTCGGATCCCGGATAATTTCCGGCGAGGAGTTAATCTTCGACATAGTCCCGCTCGCAGCCGCTATCACGCTCGCCGGACGAACCGCTTGTAAAGTTCAACGCGTGCCGCATTATGCATACCTCAAGCTCAAGATGCCAGCCCTCGTGGAGTCATCACGGTCAACGGAACATCAACGCCCTCCGAACGGAGGAACACACAATGCTCGTGGCGTATACTGCATAGCCTCTAAGGCAGTTTTCGAGTCCGCCGCTAAAAGACCGGACATGATCAAACGCTACCGAGCAACATACATCAAGACCACCTAGCACGCTCCGAGCATCGCCAGAGTAATGCGGCCCCAACCCCAGCCCTTGCATGATTGTAAGACAAACTCCCCTGGCCCATCATTACGCCCGAGATACCTTGGGCATAGGGGAGGGGCACGACCACGACAGCCCAGAGTGCGGCTCAACCACACCAGGGCTCCTAAGTGTGTCGCCTATTTCTTTTCCTTTTTTTCTTCTTATCTTATCTACATGGACTCGCATAAAAGGTTCTGTCCGGCAGAGATCGGCCAACTCACAATGCAACAGCTGTGGAGTATCAAGGGCTACGATTTAACACTCGTGTGGTCTCCATTTCGAGCATTAAATCTATTTATTACACAATTCCGCAGCCCACCCCGGAGGGGGACATGATTAAATAGTCCAAACCCTTGCTTTCCGCACCATTTGTCTCTGCTCGCACTCATAGCGTAATTCCTTGAAATAAACAATGCAGCACTTTTTGCCTATAATTGCATTACCTTTTTACATATATGTTCATTAATGACATCTTGCACCCATACATTTTGGTACGGCCAATACACCTGTGGGCTTACGCTCCTCAGATTATGGTGTGATAAGTCCCAACACTTTCACAAGTGCGGCACCTCAAATTATAGCATTATATGCATCGGTTCAATCATGTCTTGGGTCAATAGTTGGGTTTGCCTGCCCCATGTTTTGGTACCTTACGCCCGCTCTATCGGCTAAGGTAGCACTGGAGAACCACCGCGATTGCGCCTGCTGAGCTGGGCGAGCGCCAAAGGAGAAAGCTAAACCGACTGTCATGATAAGTCGAGAGACTGGTCGCTGTTCGAGAGGTCTTTTCGAGTCCCTAAAGACTTACGCCGCTTAGAGCGAGGAACCGATAGTGTCCGCCCAGCGTGATAGCGCCTCAACTCGGTCTTCCGACACTAGGGGCTTCACTAAATTTAAAATTATAGAATTCTATGGCTAAGGAGAGTGTTCAAGCATTATAAGTCCGGTTGTTTTGTTCATTGTGTTGAGCGCCCCTAGATGGACCCAAAATGGGAACAAGAGCGCCAAGATTATCCCGAATACCCCAAAGACTGTGGCATGGGGGTGAAGCCGACGACTTGCCATCTCTCGATTTTATATACGGCCGCATGTAAGGTAATATTTTAAATCAAACAAGCGTTGCTTAGCGATATGAACAATGTTTTCAGCGCAGCAGATAACACATGGCTAATCTACTCAATAATTACATCTCTGGGCACTCATCCGCAATCTTATGGGCACCCTTCAGACAGTCTTATAGTACATCTCGGCGACGATACTTTTTTTGCTCGCCAACAAGCGCGTCTGTTAGGAGCCTCTCCGCATCCAGCCTGCCCTAATGCACCTTTATGCGGGCAAGGCCCGACGGCAATTTTCAATACAAAGGAGCGCTTGATGACTTCCACCTGTGGGCACGATCCACCAGCCGCCAGACGAGGCCGGTGTAGCTCCTGTGCATGGCCTCTCCAGCCACAACGGATTATGAGGCCCTTCATGGCCTGCTCGGCTACCTTTAGGCAGCTCGACCACCGCTTCACCTGGTCGCTAGGGGGCATCGGATGTCCGCCTCAGCCAGATCGAGACTAGAAGACCTTCTCCGCTGAGCTCCCTCCTCAGCCCCAGAGAATGCGGCGGCATTGGACACATCGCGAGGCAGATCTGCAAACGCCTCGAGAGCTCCGAATTTGGGTAAGTAATGTAATTTACATTCACATGCTTGCTCTGCATGAAAAATGCCTTACCCGCCGCTATCTTCTTCGTCAGCCTCAATCTCCTGGAGGGCCTTATGGGCCTTGTCCTTAGCGGCTTTGGCACTTTCAAGAGCCGAGGCAAGCTCAGACTCGAGTTCGAAGGCGCCCAAACTCTCATTGCTTTTCCATGAGAGCCTGGAGCTCTTGCCGCACCTCCGCCACTCCGCTACTGCTTCTTCTCGCCCGCCTGCTCATGTCAAGATTGCATTCGGTCAGAGACACGCCTCCTTCAGTGGTCGCCACCTCACTTGTGGCCCCCGCAGCACTCCACGCTATCCTCAAGTATTTCTATTGCAACCAAAATCCTTTTCTCAGAAGGTACAAAATTCAAAGTGGTGTTACTCACCTTCTTTGTCCCTCGAGCTGCTTGGCAAGGCCGAGCTCTTGCTCGACCGCCAAGATCCCGCTCAAAGCATCGACTCCGCACAAGGCGGCAGAGGTCAAAAGCCAAGAGCCTCGCAAACCCATATCGACATTATTTTTAGCACTCATGCGATATCTTTAATAGATCCTCATCCGGTTTTTCTTTCCAACACCGAACCGAGCATCGTGGGCTACTGTCTATGCAGATTACATTACGATTTTAAAGCTTTACCTCAAAGCTGTTAGAAGGCTGCCAAGCTTGGCCACCGCTCTTGGCGAAGCTGAACCTTTCAATCACCGCACTCATAATAGTGCGGTTTTTTCCTCGATGGAAGCACTGCTGAGCGCCCAAAGAAGTTGTCCGTGGGCCCTGCTGGATGAAGGCTGCCGATGCCACGGTATTTCTTCTTGCGAAGGGGCCACGGACTCGAACCATCAAGGGTTCCGCATGGAGTCCAGCCAGAGTCCGAGAGGCTGCCTTGCGGCACCTCCCGAGCCTCCTCCTCCGGCTGGTCCCTCCTCGATCCCACCTCGGCGCCCTCAAGACCACGAGGGTGGAGGCAATGAATGGAATCCACATCCGACGGCGCCAAGGACCCGCTAGATGAAGGGAAGATCCTCCTCGCCGGGCCATGATAGTATATGCATTAGAAGGACAAGACGTGGCACTAAAGATAAATTACAAATTACTCAGGAGTCCGGACACTTACGATCTTGCCCGAGGTTTGGCCCTCGAAGGCCACTCCTCGTCGCCGTCCTCGGCGTGGGCGGTGCTGTCCAGAGGAAGGGTCCTTCCCCTCTTGGACCCTTCGGCCTCCTCCGTTGGGGAAGCCTTCCTTTTCCTCTCTCCCCCTCCGAGGGAGAGTCCTCTTTCTCCTCCTCGCTCGGGAGGAGTCCGCCGAGCCATCGGACGATGAATCTGATATCACCGGCGCCGAACTTCTTCAAGTTCCCCGCCTTCTTTCTTGGCCTTCTTCTCCGCACCACATAAAGTGCCAGGACTAGCAACCCCACTAACCAAGGCCCGCTGGTTCTTCGAAGGGAGCCGACACCACTGTTCCGGACGCCCTTGCCACCCCTCACAAAGGCATTGGGAGTTTTAGATCCCACATAACATTAAATTGTGAAAGAAAATAAATGTCCCATAGAGGATAAAAGCTTACCGCCGCCGGGCGCTGGTGCTGAATCCATGTCTTCCGTCATGACGCAGGGGCTTCTCCGCCTTGAACATCACCTCCAAGCATCTTCAGACAAGCAGTCAAGAGCCCGCCAGTGGTCCGGTCAGGCTGATCAAACTCCCACAAATTAAAGGCCCGCTGTTGTTGGGGAGAATCATGACGAGCATGACTGGATCACATTGACAAGCCTAAGCTTTGTTCACTAAGGTCCGAGACAGATCGAGTCCCTGCTCCTCCGAACTGCCCCATAGCAAGCTCTTCTCTTCCAGGAGGTGAGCTACATAGGGATACCAGATCTAAACTCGAGGGCCGCCCATTTTGGGTCACGCTGCTCGCTGATGTAGAACCACCCCGATTGCCACCCTTGACGGATTCCACGAAGGCCCTTCGAGCTATATGACGCTGGGCATCTTGCCCAACATGGCGCCCAAGATTTCGCTTGACGCCTTCACTACCTTCGCTTGACGTTGAAGGTCTTGAGCCAAGTCGGGTGGGGCTGATGCAGAGGAAGGTTTCACACACCCATTTATAAACGCCGAGATGTTGAGGATGAAGTTTGGCGCCGATCGTGGAAATCCAGCCGTAATAGTACATGAGCCCCTGGACGAAGGGATGCAATGGGATGCCCAGTCCATGGAGGAAGTGGGGAAGGAATACGACCTCTCATGGGGCCTGGGCGGGATGAGCTTCCCTTGTCGGGCAGCCAGCGCTGATGTCGCGGACAGTATCCGCGCCGCAGCAGCTTTTTGATGTGCTCCAGAATCGAGGAAGCCAACCACTTGCCTCCCGGCCCGGACATGACTGGAGAAGGTTGAGACAAGATGTGCGGGCTTGGGCGCTGGAGCTCGAGTGCGCGGAGATGGATAAGCAAAGGAGGAAGAAGGCGTAGGTAAAAAGGTGGATCCTTATCCCCTTATATATGGGCAGGCGAAGACTATGCGTCCCCGCCGGCCTGGTAAAACTCGCTTATCTCCCAAGCGCCACCATCAATGGTGCGGTTGGGTTACCCACGTCCGTATTGATGAGAATCCCGGAATAAGGGGAACACGATCTCTGCTTCGACAAGACGTGCCAAGGAAATCGCTTCGCTAAACGTGCTGAGGTGGGATAATAAAAACCGATTCAAGTAAAGGCTTGGTAGTGGTGTGACGTCATGCCACAAAATACGTCAGCAGATTGAACTTGTGTACATATTATTCTCTCTACGGTGGAATGTAGAATTTATTTTGCAGAGCCGACACTATCCCGGTGTTCACAATCTTCTATGAATTATTCGGAGGAGGAACCCGCCTTGCAATGCCGAACAATATGCGCCGGACTCATCGTCATTGAAGCATGGTTCGTGGGCTACCGAGGAGTCCTCGATTAGGGGTGTCCGGACAGCCGACTATCATCGCCACCGGACTCCAAGACTATGAAGATACAAGATTGAAGACTTCGCCCCGTGTCCGGATGGGACTTTCCTTGGCGTGGAAGGCAAGCTTGGCAAGACGGATATGTAGATCTCCTACCATTGTAACCGACTGTAACCCTAGCCTCCCCGTGTCTATATAAACCGGAGGGTTCTAGTCCCAGAGGACAACAACCATTACAACAATCATACCATAGGCTAGCTTCTAGGGTTTAGCCTCCTTGATCTCGTGGTAGATCCACTCTTGTACTACCCATATCATCAATATCAATCAAGCAGGAGTAGGGTTTTACCTCCATCGAGAGGGCCCGAACCTGGGTAAAAACATCGTGTCCCTTGTCTCTTGTTACCATCCGCCTAGACGCACAGTTCGGGACCCCCTACCCGAGATCGCCGGTTTTGACACCGACAAGTGGCTTCTCTCAAGATAGCATAAGTATTACGGTGGGTGAACAAATTATTGTCGAGCAATTGATAGAAAAGCGAATAATTATGAGATTATCTAGGCATGATCATGTATATAGGCATCACATCCGAATAAGTAGACCGACTCTCGCCGTGATCTACTACTATTACTCCACACATCGACCGACTCGCTCGCATCTAGAGTATTAAGTTCATAAGAACAGAGTAACGCCTTAAGCAAGATGACATGATGTAGAGGGATAAACTCATGGAATATGATATAAACCCCATCTTTTATCCTCGATGGCAACAATACAATATGTGCCTTGCAACCCCGCCACATCGGGTAAGGACACCGCAAGATTGAACCCAAAGCTAAGCACTTCTCCCATGGCAAGAAAGATCAATCTAGTAGGCCAAACCGAACTGGTAATTCAAGAGACTTGCAAAGATAACTCAATCATACATAAAAGAATTCAGAGGAGATTCAAATATTTCTCATAGATAAACTTGATCATAAACCCACAATTCATCTGGATCTCGACAAACACACCGCAAAAAGAGTTTACATCAATAGATCTCCACAAGAGAGGGGAGAACATTGTATTGAGATACGTAAAGAGAGAAGAAGCCATCTAGCTAATAACTATGGACCCGAAGGTCTATGGTAAACTACTCACAACTCATCGGAGGGGCTATGGTGTTGATGTAGAACCCCTCCGTGGTTGATTCCCCCTCCGACAGAGCACCGATGAAGGCTCCAAGATGGGATCTCGCAGATACAGAAGGTTACGGCGGTGGAAATTGTGTTTCGTTGGCTTCCTGGATGTTTTCGGGGTACGTGGGCTTATATAAGAGGAAGAAGTACGTCGGTGGCCGCCCGAGGGGCCCACGAGACAGGGAGCGTGCCCTATAGGGGGGGTGCCCTACCCTCTCGTGGCCGCCTTGGCCGCTTCTTGACTTGCACTCTAAGTCCTTCGATCACGCTCGCTCCAAAAATCACGCCTCAAAGGTTTCATTCCGCTTGGACTCGCTTGATATTCCTTTTCTTCAAATATCAAATAGGCAAAAAAAACAGCAATACGGGCTGGGCCTCCGGTTAGTAGGTTAGTCCCAAAAATGATATAAATGTGTAAAATAAAGCCCATAAACATCCAAAAGGGGTAATATAATAGCATGAAACAATCAAAAATTATAGATACGTTGGAGACGTATCAGCTGGCATGAGGAATTTGCACACACTTGTGAAGAAGAAGCATGTCATTGGCATTGAGAATGTCAAATTCCTCAAGGATCACTTATGCGGAGCCTGTGAAGCTGGGAAGATGACAAATGCCAAGCATCTAGCGAAGACTATCATGACTACCACTCGACCATTTGAATTGCTTCACATGGATCTCTTTGGTCCCGATCATTATTCTGTTGTTACAAATGATGCGCCTCTATATGGTTTTGTTATTGTTGATGATTACTTCAGTTACACATGGGTGCACATTGTCACTTACAAACATGAGGTGCAGGAAGTCTTCAAATGATTTTTCTTGAGGGCTTCAACCAACTTTGGTGTGAAGATCAAGCACATCAGAAGTGACAATGGGACTGAGTTCAAGAATTCCGATCTTGATGACTATCTTGATGAACTTGGTATTACTCATGAGTTATCCGCCTCCTTATACTCCTCAAGCCAGAATGGCGCCTTGGAGCGCAAGAATAGAACTCTTGTTGAGATGGCTCACACTATGCTTGATGAATACAAGAGGCCTCATCGCTTCGATTGAGGCTATTGATACCTGTACACATCATCAACATAGTATATCTTCACAAATTCTTCAAGAAGACGCTTATGAACTCCTCAACCGACAAGAAACCCAATGTGAGTTACTTCAAAGTCTTTCGTGCTAAATGTTGGATTAGAGATCCTCATCACAATACTAAACTTGCACCAAAAGCACATGAGGGTTTTATGCTTGGTTACGGAAGGACCCAGACACCTACAAAGTCTTCAACAACGCTCTCCACAAGGTTGTTCAAATCAGAGATGTGCGGTTCGATGAAACTAATGGCTCGCAAAGAGAGCACCTACCTTCTGTGTTAGATGAACCAGCACCTGAGGAATCTATCAAGTTCAAGGCTACTGAGGATGTCATTCCCACCAAAGAATCTGCTCAAGAATTCATTCCAGAACATGAAGAACGTCGAGCTGGCGCACCTGAAGAAAATGGTGCTGAGGAAAATGCTCCTGAAGAAAATGCGGATCAAATTCCTCAAGACAACTCGCCATCCTCGCATTGCAAACGGCGCAATTCGAGAAGATCATCGATGACATTGAAGCACTGTGTCCTCTCACACGCCAAAAGCTTCACATTTTTCTAACTTTGTGGGCACTTTGCTTTCGCCTCTATCACAGAGCCCACTAAGGTAGATGAAGCATTTCGAGCCCGAGTGGATTCAAGTTATGCAAGAAGAATTACATCGCTTGAGCTCAACAACGCCCTGAACCGGTCAAACGCCCGATCCTCGCAAGCACAACATCATTGGCACGGTGGATCTACCGCAACAAGCAAGATGAAATGGCCTTGTGGTGAGGAATAAGGTTTCAGCTTGTAGCTCAAGGCTACACACAAGTCAAGGAATTGATTTCATGAAACTTTTGCACTGCTAGACTTGAGGCTATTCAGATATTACTTGCTTATGCTAACCATCATGATATTATCTTACAACAAATGGATGTGAAAAGTGCATTCTCAATGGTAAGCTTCAGAAGAAGTATATGTTGCTCAACCCCTAGGTTTTGAAGATCCAAAGCATCCTGACAAAGTCTTCAGACTCAATAAGGCCATGTATGGCCTCAAGCAGGCCCCTCGGGCATGGTATGATACTTTGAAGGAATTCCTCATGAAGAAAGGCTTCAAACCCAGTTCACTCGACCCAACTCTTTTCACTAAATCTATGATGGTGAATTGTTTGCATGCCAAATTTATGTTGATGATATCATTTTTGGCTATATCGACCAACGTTATATGTTGATGAATTTGCCTATATGATGAGTGAAGAATATCAAATGTCTATGATGGGAGAACTGAAATTTTTTAGGTCTTCAAATTCATCAACAAGAATGGCATATTCATATCTCAGAGAAATACCTCAAAGATGTATTGAGGAAATTCAGCATGCAAGATTGCAAAGGGTCAAAATTCCAATGCCCACAAATGGCCATCTATGCAATCGATGAAATGGTAAAGACTTCGATCAAAAGGTATACCGCCCATGATTGGCTCTTTATTGTACCTATGTGCATCTAGGTCGATATTATGCTTAGTGTTTGCATGTGTGCCCGATTTCAAGCTACACCGAAGGAATCACACCATAAGGCCGTGAAGCATATTCTTCGATATCTAGCTCACACACCAACACTTTATGGTGTCCCAAGGGCTCTTCATTTGATCTCATTGGATATTCAGACTCTGACTATGCTGGTGATCGTGTGGACCGCAAGTCAACGCCCGCACATGCCATTTCTGACGATCTTTGGTCCGTTGGTCCTCAAGAAACAGAACTCGTATCTCTCTCCACTTCGTGGTTGAGTACATTGCTGCTGGATCATGTTGTGCTCAATTACTATGGATGAAGCAAACACTCAAGGACTATGGCATCAACGTGAAGAATGTGCCTCTCATCGCAACAATGAGAGCGCTTATCAAGATTGCTCATAACCTAGTTCAGCACTCGAAGACCAAGCACATCCAGATTCATCATCATTATCTTCGTGATCATGTGTTGAAGGGCGACATCTCCATCGACCATGCAAGCACTGAAGACCAGCTGGCCGATATCTTCACTAAGCCCTTGGATGAGAAGAGATTTAGCAAGTTATGTGTGAGCTAAATATACTAGAATCTTCAATGTTCTCTAAATTGACACCCATCCTAACACTAATGCCGACTTGATGACTTAGATGCTAAACACACAAAGTAACGTTTTTCTTCAAACAATGAAAGATAACCCTCTAAGTGTGAAGAAATTAATGAAGAAATTGATTCTTAGAGCCCTACGACAATTGTACGCGGTGTCTGAAATCAGCTTTCTTATACGGTGGGTTACGCCACCAACCAAAGTTGAAAAATCTTCAATTTGAGTTTTTCTTCGTTTTTGAAATTCCTCAGTTTTTCAAATTCTTCAACTTTGCATTGTCTTCACTCCTTCCGTGTTGTTCTTCATTTGAACATAGATATATATATATATATATATATATATATATATATATATATATATATAGACACACACACACATATATACATATGTATGTATATGAGTTTATGTCCTCTACCGCATTCACTTATTGCTAATTCTTCAAGTTGGCTTCTTCTGCTAAGTGAATGTGATCAGACCCTTCCCCCTCTATGCTAAACTCAACCCAGTCTGTTCACAAAATTCTTCATGTGCGTTCTATTTGAAACTCGTTCAAAATCTTCACTGTGTCCTTGACAACTCAAGAAATTGCTAACGGAACTTTTAACTTATCTTATCTAAATTTTCGCTTTGCCGCCAAACCGCTCCGCATACCACTTAATAATACTTATCTATTCGCCCACGATCTTACACGATTGCCACCTCTCAAGACGTGGTGACACATGTCAAGTTTAATGAGAAGGGCCAGGCACGCTCGTCCGATTTCCTCGAGCGCATAGCTTTTTCACTCCCACTATAAATACCCCCTCTTCCTCACTTCGCTTTTACTCCACTGCTCACTCCCGCCGAGCTTCAAACCCTAGCGCTGCCGCCACTTCATCGTCGCCGGTGAGGAAGAGCTTCACCGCTTCAACCTTGTCGCCATTGTACTCGCGTGCCGGTTATGGATTTCTTCACTCCGCCGCCAGAGCTGTCTTCCTCCGCCGAAGTTAGGGCGGAAGATCTGAATCGACTAACTTCACATCTACACTTCCCATTGTCAGTGTTCTTCATCAAGGGTAATTAAAAGTTACTTTTACTACCCTCTTTGATTCAATTGTTTTCTTGAAAATCTTCAAAGGTGTTTATTCTTCAAATCTTCACATGCTGAACACCCCACATGTCATCTCGCTTCTTGATTCGCTTTCTAAGCAATGATTTTCTTCAAGATTCCTCAATTGTGTGGATTTTCAATCTATACAACTCGAACCTAAGACAAAGAACGCTTAGTGAAATTCTTCAAGACTCATCCGTCAAATTCTCAAACCTATTCTTTTGAAAACCTTCCGAGAACGATATGACCTCTCCAAATTCTCGCAACTATACTGCTCATTGTGTACACATGTCCGCCGCTGAATCACTAGGTTCTCATCAACTTAACTCATTTGCGCTGCCTCAAGAAAAGTTGCACACCCTTCGTAAACTTCAGTTGTTCATATTCGCCACCAAGAAAATGGCCGACGGTAAGAAGCCACGTAAGGGTGGAAAGAGGCCCGAGGTCAACACATCATTTGAGATCCCCGATGACATTTATGCCGGATAATCGCACACCCCTAAGGAAGATAAAAATCAGCGCAAGGTGCTGCTCAAAAGATTGAGAGGAGATGGGCACGGAATGGAGGGACTACAGATATGTCACTCCCAAGTATATGAAGAAATTAACACTCAACCTCCATGCCCAAGACCTCCATTGGCACCTGTGCCAATTGGCGATCCCAAAGAGCCTCAAGCGCCGTGAGGATTATCCCGATGAATGGGCAAAGCGCCAGCCAAACCGCCAAACAAGCAAAGGAAGCAAGGAGGAAATTTAATGAAGACTCTCGCTGCATCACGCCGAGGCCTCTCGCTAGTAAGTCAAGAAGGCCATGGCTAAGAAGCTCGCCACAAGCCAAGTGTTTCACCTCAAAGCCCTCACGCCAATTCTCAATCCGCCTCGCTTCAAAGTCCTCAGCTCCTCCGATAAAGTCTTCACTGTTCGACTAAATCCTCTCGCACCTATGCATCTCGCCACGTACAAAGGACCGCGGCATCTCAATTGCCTCAGAGCTTTACGAGTTCCTCACCGCACCAAATTCTCAACTGCCCTCTTCGCTGAATAAAAGGCCATCGCTGGACGAGGCCTCACCAAGTCCTCACGAAGAAGTGGTCGCTTTTCAAGTGCATTCGATGATGAGGCCGATGATGAAGAACTTGTCAAATCATCGAGACAAAGTGCCAAGGTCGCTAGAGCCAAAGGCAACAATGTGCCATCGTTGTTGGATCCAAAGTTGATCCTAGACTTCATTGATCTATGGCACAGTGATTCAAACACGCCTTTGCCGTAGATGAACCTCACTCCCGGTCAAAGTCATGTGTTGATCGCCTTCATTGAATAAGAAAAGTGGAAATTTGAAGAAGGAAGAAGATCAAGAAAGCGCAGAAAAGAAGCAAGACTACCTAAAGGACAATGTCCTCACTTACCCTCGATCAACCCGCTGCCTTGCAAGCTGAAATCAAGCAACCGAGTGATGAATTCAATCGCTACTATGCTGATTGAAGGGCGCCAAGGTCCGGTTCTTCGTCGACAAAGACATTCACTTCAAGTGTTGCTGCCCCTGCACATGGAAGTCACTCCGCTCAAGCATCCGCCACCATCAAGAACATGCCAAGACCACTTATGACAATCAAAGCATCAAGAAAATGAAAGTACTGTGGCTGATGATCTGATTCCAGCCAAGAAGAAATTGCCTGTGGCATCCACTAGTGGTGTGCCCGCAAAAGTGAAGAAGTCAGGCAATTGCATGGCCATACCAAGAAACCGAACCAAATTCTCTACTCCTCCCCGCGCTTACACTAACTCCAATCCTTCCATCCGTGATCGATGTGAAGAAGACCAAGGCTGCAGAGCGCAGCAACTGTGAAGAAAAGGAAGGCATCAACTTCATCGATTCTTCATTCAAGAAGATGAAGCCTTTGACAAGCTCAATTAACAACCCAATTGATGCCGCTCCTCGCCTCATTCATGCCATCAAAGGACCTTGTTCCTTTTGGTGAAGATTATGTGATTCCAAGTGAACTGATGAAGGAATCCTCCGCCGCTTCGCAGAGCAGCTTGGATGAAGAAATTGAAGTGGATGCAATCCTTCAACACCAGCTTGTCTCCTTGCCTATGCCTCGCATTCATCATCAAGAGGACGATGTTGAAGAAAACGAAGATGAGGATGTGGACATTGGTTGTACCACACTTGTGATGAATGATGACTTTTGGGAAAGTCAACACCCCAACTCTCCGATGTTCACTCCACTTCAATCAATTCTCACCCCTCGCATTACTAAAGTACAAATGGGATCTGAAGAACCTCATGCAACCCCATCTGTCCATGAAGAAATTCCAGCCACTAGTGCTGAAGAAAATGTAAATGAAGAATTGAAGACCCAGGCTGCAGCTGAAGAAGAGCCTAAAATTCCCAGACTGTGGATCCTGAGATTGTGATTCCTGAGATGGTGATGCAATTGACTGACACTCCTCAACCCAAGCCAAAGGATCCCTTCTCAAAGAAGCAGAAATTCAAGGCTGATGACTTCTTCAAGAAAGCATGTTTTCTTCATCAATTCAACTTATGACAATGCTCGCCTTAGAAGGAAGCGCTCGACCGCCACCAGCCAATTTCTATTCTTCACCGCTTAATAAGGACAAAGTCTTCACCACGAGCATATTCCTCACGTGGACATGGAATCAATGCCTTGCTTCTCTCAAGTCCTCAAGATGCTTCATGATGCAGATCGCTCAACTTTTTCTCTCGATATAGTTGATTGGAAGGAAGAGCTTATTCTTCAATTTATGTAATGCCGCACATCACAGTGATGTTGATGATATCAACACTTGGGTGTTGGACCGATGACCAAAACACTCATTACAAAGCACCGCCTCAATTACTTCATGCCCCGCCAATCAGTCCTCCACCAAGGTGCTCGTTGTCCGTACTCAAGAGCTCGAACTCACCGCCATTACATGCAAGTGCTCATGAAGCCTCAAGCCCGGTCAAGCCCCAAGGACCAAATTCTCGTGAAGGACTTGTCAGATGTGCAAGAACCATCTATCGATTCTCGATGAAGACTATGAGTCCTATCAAAGGCCATGACTCATCCGATGAGGAAATTGTTGGCATCATGAAGAATATGCTATTCAACATCATGCATGGCATCCCCACAATTATCATGATTTCTTCATGAGGACTCGCAATGTTACACTTTCTCCGCTTGAGCTGAAGCCTTATGCTCCTTGGATCATGAGATTCCTCGTAACAAGGTCTTCACTCAACTACAAAGCTGACTTTCGTAATCACCTCACCTACTTGCCCTCGATTGAAGTCCTCAAGTGGACATATTCCTCAACTCGATGAGAAGGGCAAGGCACCACCTGTTATCGATGAAGGTATTCGCCCATTGATGGTCGGGCCCACAAAGCTGCATCTTATTCCACCAATGATGACTCTTCCACTCATGATTCTCGCCGCCAATGCATCCAAGCCAAATCCTCAAGCCACGCTCCTCGTGGTGATAACCGACCGAGAGCCGCTTCTAGTCTTCACTAGAAGGTGGATCAAACCACAAATGGGTTAAACGTCGCTTGGCCTATTCTTCACAACATGACTTCTACACATAATGCAAAGAAGAAAATCATTACTACCTCCATGAAGTCTTCGATCGCACTGGCTATTCTATCACCTCTATGGTGAAGAAGATCTCAAGCAAATGGGTTTCAAGGAAGATTTTGACTGGTCTGCTTCCTCCAATCAAGAGATTCAAGAAGGTCAAGGTTCCTTCCTTGGTCGCCAGCTCATATTCTTCATGACGCCGACACGACGGTATGAAGACTTGACGACATCGCTGGCAGCCCTACAACGACTCAAGACCTCAACAACGCCGGGCGCCTCCATCATCATGATATTCTTCGTATGCTAGTCCTCATTTTCAACCATTTTGGTCATTCAATGACAAAGGGGAGAAATTTGAGTTAGTTTTCAAGCCGGTCTATCTTATATGGGCTGCTAAGTTACAACTCGCTCTTTTGATGACTTTGCTGGATCGAGTTGTAAACTTAAACTCTATGGTGGCCTGATACTTTTGCTGAGTTCTTCTGCATGCTTATTCCTCATCAATGTCTATGCACGCATGTTGAATTACATCAATCACCGTATTTCATCATGCATTTCAAATTCTTCATATTATATGTCAAATGTGTGTATGAATTACAAGATATAGGGGGGGATCTTTGATGACCCACAAGTATAGGGGATCTATCGTAGTCCTTTTGATAAGTAAGAGTGTCGAACCCAACGAGGAGCAGAAGGAAATGATAAGCGGTTTTCAGCAAGGTATTCTCTGCAAGTACCAAAATAAGTGGTAGCAGATAGTTTTGTGATAGGATAATTGGTAACGAGAATGTCGGTGTACTAAGGTAGGGGTACTTCAGTACCCCAACTTGTGCACGGGCGGTTGCAGCTCCCGCGGCTGGGTTCGCCACACGCTTGCCGGAGACCATTCCTGCTCCATATCAAGCCATCCAAGAACAAAGTATACAAGATGAAGATCGAGACCCCGCAAGCGGAGTTTGCCGGGAGGGCCGCCCCTGTGCTTACAGAAGATCACCCGCAAGAGGAGCTTGCCGGAAGGCTGCTCTGTGCTTGAGAATTACATCACTACACAAGGCCCTAGCGAGAGGAGCTCGCCAGAAGGCTAGAAGATTGCATCACGTAAGACACGCCGGCGCTTATACGCCGCCCCGACGAGGGCCCGGGAGCGATTAAATTACAGAGCTCAGAAGCTCCCCGGCCCGCAAGATCAAGACCCTGCAAGGCGCTTTTGCCGGAGAGTTGCGCCAGGTGCCCGCCGCCCAGCCATCGCCCACGCGCCGCCTCGGGCTTTTCCAGTGGACGCGGGCGGATGGCTGCGCAGCCCGAGGGACATGGTGGCACTTCACGGTGATGGATCCATCGCTGCGGGCGCATGAGACGCAAGGGCGGAGCTTTTGGGGTCGACGCGACGGCATTAAATGCCCTTGTCCCCCATCACAAAGTAGGTAGAAACCACTGCTCGCTAATCGTAGCTCCACCGCTCAAGACTGCTCCAACTACCACCCTTTTACGCTTTTACCCCTTTCTCCTACGTTGACACCTGTCGGTGACCCCTTGCACGATAAAAGGAGGCCCATGCACAACGTGGAGGGGGGTTCGGTTCGACTCATTCGACACTGGGGTTCGAGACCTTGGCAAACCCCACGCCAAAGTAGCTAGTATCAGAGATCTTCAAGCCCCGAGCTCAATACAAACCAAAGCAGCAGAGAGTCTTATCTCTCCTGAGAGCTCCGGCTGGGTAAAAGGCCGCCTGCTCGCCTCGATCCGCTCTTCAGGCTCCCTCCGCCTCGCATCAAGATGCATAAAGGGGCCCCGCCCCATAGGTGTTCGCGGGGGCGATCCTCCCCGACATCTCGGGCGCGCTGTAGGGGCGCCGAGGTTGTGCGGACCTGATCCGCCTTCACGCGCGCGCTGCTCTCATCAACCCTCCAGCCACGCCAGCCTTCATCAGAATCGCGCCATGGCCCCAAGAGGAAGGCTTCGAGGTTGCAGTCTGCTCGCTGTTTCATCCGCCGCCACCGGAGCCAACGGTGGGCGGAGAAGACGCTGCCGGAAGGGTGGTCGCCACGAGGACATTCGCGCGCCACCAGATCTGTGGACAAGACGGACGATCGCGCCGGTCTCCGTGGACACGCCAAGAAGAAGGCTAAGTCCAGCAAGCAGCTCGCGCCATCCGCAACCGCACTTCCTCGGAGCGCTATGCTGCTGCCGAGGACGCGCCATCGAAGCTCCACCAGAAGTAGTTTAGTGCCCACTCCGCAACCGCACTCTCTCCGGAGTGCTGCTGCTGCCGTGGACGCGCTTATCGAAGTTTCGCCACCGCTCGCCGCCAAGAGGGCAAAGAAAATCACTAAGTCTCGAACTTTTGAGCTATACCCCAGAGAATCCATACCTCGTATGAGCGACTCCAGACGCCGAAGGGTCGAGTCTTGGCCTGGCTTGTGCCCTTTGGTTTGTTTCCGAGTCCGCCAACAAACACAAGCGCGCAGAACTGCCCGGCAAGGTTGCTTGTCGGGCAACACCGCCAGCGGGCCGCTGATGTTCCGCACTCAGCGAGCGTGTTCGCACCGCCAAGCTCCCCGAAAGCATAAGGTCGAGAACATACAAAAGGGAAGGATCGGGGGAGGAGTGCGGCCTCGACGGATCGTCGGAAATGAAAAAGCTAAGTCGCCGAGCCTTTGTGCAGCAGCACTCCTTAGTTCCATGCTTTTTTTATGTTATATCCTCGTATGCTCGCTCTTTGTACGCAAAAACTCGCGCGCGGAGGAACCTACCCGTGGCAGCCGCACTTTATCTTGTTTCGAGCACGCCAAAGGAGCCGCGACAAGTCTCGCGCCTTGTTTTCGAAGTCCGCTCAAAGTTAAGCGCCGCGACTAGTCATGTAAGGTTGCTTGCCGGAAACAACACCGCCAGCGGGCTGCCGATGTTCCGCGACTCAGAAGTGTGTTAGCGCCGCAAGTTCCCTAGAAGCGAGGGTAAAAGCGCACAAAGGGTGTAAAGTAGAGGGTGTAACGTGGCAAGCCCTGCCGTGAGATGTCCTTCATATGAGAGACTTGTGCGCGAGAGGAGCCAAGTCGGGCAAACCGCGCTTCTTGCCTTGTTTCCGAGTCCGCTGCAAACACAAGCGCTGCACTGGCCCGCAAGGTTGTTGAAGCAACACCCGCCAGCGGGTGCCGATGTTCCGCGACTCAAAGAAGCGTGTGTTCAAGGCCGCAAGCTCCCCGAGAGCGAGAGTACAAAACATACGTAAGGGCAAAGTCAGATCGATTGTATAGTCGCACGTAAAGGATTTATATACATATACATGTTATCACAGATACCTACCTCACTGTTTTCATGGCTGAAATTACAAAGAACCAGAGAAACCGTAAGAGCACACCAAAGACTTGATTTTTGCGGAGCCAGCTGGCTGGGGCTGCGAGCGCCAAGATTCGCTCTCCGCAAGCCAGCGCCGCTGGGGCTGCGAGTGTTAAGATTCGCCCGCAAGCCAGAGTTGCCGGGGCTGCGATATCGATAAGTTTTTCATCCTCGCCATGCATCCTCTCATGGATCGGGAAAGCAGGCTGCGCTTTGAACGAAGCGTGTCTTGTAAAACCCATACGCCGAGGAGCCAAGTCGGGCCTGGGGCGCCTTTGTTTTGTTTCCGAGTCCGCCAACAAACACAAGTGTGTGCTGCACCCTTATCTTGCTTTCGAGCCTGCTCAAGAAGTTAAGTGCAAGAATCGCTCCAGCAAGGTTGCTTGCCGGAAGCAACACCGCCAAAGAAGGCCGATGTCCCAGACTCAAAGAAGCGTGTTCAAGGCCAAGAAGCTCCCCGAAAGCGAGGAACGCACAAGACACGTAAATCAAGTAAAGACTCAGTCCCGACAAGCTGCCTCTTTTCATTAAAAACATCCTAGCTTAGTACAAGTCCATAGAGGATGAAAAACATGATAGAGAGGATTACAGATTTTGAATACAGCTAAGGCCCAAGGCTTACAAATTAAAAGATAAGATGCCCGTGATCCCTCTCCTGCTTCTCCTGCTCGTGAGGTAGGTCAAGGAGGCCCCGGCAAGAGAAGCTTGTCGGGGAAGGGCCCCCGGCAAGAGAAGCTTGCCGGGGAGGGCAAAAGGGGCGCCTAAGAGAGCATGGCGGTGAGCGCCCACTACGGCCTGCGAGTGGCGTGCCCCCAGGAGCTGCGCAAGGTGACGGGCGAGGGGGACGCGTCCACGGAGAGCTACGGGCGCCAGAAGACACCAAGAGAACTTCCCGGGGGCCGGCCAGGAGCTTGGCGGAGGCGGAGGCGTCGGAGGCAGAGCTTGAAGACGAGGAGGTGGGACGCCAAGACGCCGACGAGGGCCTCGCCAGATTCGACATGACGGCCTTGCCGCCACCCCTCTTCTTCTTCCGCAGCCTCCCTACGCCAAACGCCCAAGGAGACGGCCCCGGAGTTCAAGGTCGGCGACCCGGATTACGGGTCGCCGGTGGCGCGAGGCAGCGTGTCCGACGCCTAGTCGGACCCGCCATCCCCTCGCCGCCGCTGCCGCCCTCCTCATCACTCTCGCCGAGGAGGGACCTTCGCCATCGGAGGAGCTGTCCATACAAAGATCTCGCCCGGATGCCGGAGTCCTCAAGACCTTGACGGCGAGAAGGTCACCTCCATTAACTTAAAATGGAGGGTAAACCCCGCCAAGCTGTGGATCCGGCGAACGTCTTCCACCCTGGGTCGAAGCACATCACGCCGGGGCCGGGACACGACACTCACTCGAAAGTGCCGCTGATCCCACAGCCCTCATGCGCAACTCCATCACCTCGGCGGATCCGTTCCATCGCCGCGAACGGGCCGGTAGCCGGAGGCGCCGACGAGGCGCCGCGCAGCTTGATGAAGAACTCCCAGGATCGCCTCCCAGATGGACCGCCGAGGAAAGGAGCCGCCTGGGAGACGGGGAGGCGACGCCACGACCGCCTCCCGACCGCCGACCACGCCTGCCTCGCCTCATGCCTGCCCTCCTTCTTCCTCTCGTGGCTGGGCCCGCCACGGGTGCGGGATAGGAGAAGTGCGCTGCCCGGAGGCGACTCCGCCACCGCTGAAGAACCAGGATTCCTCCTTCCATGGCGGAGAGAAGAATGTAAGTCGAGGACTAAGGGAGAAGAGGAAGTGTGAGTCCATTAGGCCCTTCCGCCTTTTTAAGGGGGCGGAGGGGCTCAACCGCCCTGCCCGCCAATCGGGAAGCGAGGAGGGCAGAGGAGCGGGCCGATTCGCTTTCTCCGCCTGCGGACGGCTCGGGTCTCCCACCTTCGCCGCCCACGCACCCTGCGGCATGAGGGCCGCGGCTAAAAAGGCGGGCCGAGCGACGGGTGGAGTGACTCGCCCGCACCACGATCACGGGCGATGGATGCCTTACAGACGGGCACGCCCCATCCCACGACGCCGAATCGACGCTGCGCCATTACGGAGGGGAGGCGGCAGATGCGCAGGATTCGACGCGCCGCTGGTCGCAGGTGGTGCCTGCAACCGTTTTGGGCCCGCCCAACAGCCACGGCACCGTAGGCGGCCCAGCCCGGGCTCTGCCGGTGTGTTTAAGGTAGGGGTACCTCAGCACTTCAACTTGTGCATCGGCGGTTGCAGCCCCATGGCTGGGTTCGCCACACGCTGTCGGAGACCATTCCTCGCTCCATATCAAGCCATCCAAGAACAAAGTATACAAGACAGAAGATCGAGACCCCAAGAAGCTGAGTTTGCCGGGAGGGCCGCCCTGTGCTTACAGCACTATCACCCCGCAAGAGGAGCTTGCCGGAAGGCTGCTCTGTGCTTGAGAATTACATCACTCACACAAGGCCCTAGCGAGAGGAGCTCACCAGGAAGGCTCGAAGATTGCATCACAGAAGACACGCCTCGGCGCTATACGCGTCCCGGCGAGGGCCCGGGGAGCGACAAATTACAGAGCCCAGCAAGCTCCCGGGCCCGGCAAGATCAAGACCCCTGCAAGGCGCTTGCCGGAGAGCTGCGCCAGGTGCCCGCTTCCAGCCATCGCCCACGCCGCCTCGGGCTTTTTCCAGGACGCGGCGGATGGCTGCGCAGCCCGAGGGACACGGTGGCACTTCACGGTGATGGATCCATCGCCGCGGCATTTGGAGACGCAAGGGCGGAGCTTTTGGGGTCGACGGCGATGGGCATTAAATGCCCTTGTCCCCCATCACAAAGTAGGTAGAAACCACTGCTCAAGCTAATCGTAGCTCCACCGCTCCCAAGACTGCTCCAACTACCACCTCTTTACGCTTTTACCCCTTTCTCCCACGCTGACACCTGCTTGACCCTTGCACGATAAAAGGAGGCCCATGCACAACGTGGAGGGGGGTTCGGTTCGACTCATTCGACACTCGGGTTCGAGACCTTGGCAAACCCCACGCTCAGTGTAGCTAGTACTGTAGATCTTCAAGATCCCGAGCTCAATACAAACCAAAGCAGCAGAGGAGTCTTATCTCCGGAGAGCTCCGGTTGGGTAAAAGGCCGCCTGCTCGCCGACCGCCTTCAGGCTCCTCCGCCTGCATCAAGATTGCATAAAGGGGCCCCTGCCCCATAGGTGTTCGCGCGGGCGATCCTCCCCGACAGAGAAACAAGTAACAAAAGTAAATAAAGTGCAGCAAGGTGGCCCAACTTTTGTAGCAAAGGACTAGCCCGACAAACTCTTATAATAGGAAAAGTGCTCCGAGGACACATGGGAATATCGTAGTTAGTTTTCATCACGCCATATGATTCACGCTCGATACTTTGATAATTTGATATGTGGGTGGACCGTGCTTGGGTACGCCCTTATTTGGACAAGCATCCCACTTATGATTAACCTCTATTGCAAGCATCCGCAACTACAAGAAAAGTATTAAGGTAAACCTAACCATAGCATGAAACATATGGATCCAAATCAGCCCCTTATTTAAGCAACGATAAACTAGGGTTTAAGCTTCATTACTCTAGCAACCCATCATCTACTTGTTACTTCCCAATGCCTTCCTCTAGGCCCAAATAATGGTGAAGTATTATGTAGTCGACATTCACATAACACCACTAGAGGTTGGACAACATACATCTTATCAAAATATCAAACAAATACCAAATTCACATGACTACTAATAGCAAGACTTCTCCCCGTCCTCGTGAACAAACGAATTCACTCACAAAGCATATTCATGTTCATAACCGAGGGGTAATAATGTGCATAAAGGATTTGAACATATGATCTTCCACCAAATAAACCAACTAGCATCAACTACAAGGAGTAATCAACACTACAAGCAACCTACTAGCACCAATCTCGGACTTGGAGACAAGAATTGGATACAAGAGATGAACTAGGGTTTGGAGATGAGATGGTGCTGGTGAAGATGTTGATGGATATCGCCTGCCTCCCGATGAGAGGAGCGCAGGATGACCGACACGCTCGTCAGATCTACTTTTCCAAACACTTTTGCCCTTGTTTTGACTCTAACTTGTATGATTTGAACGAACTAACCCTGATCGACGACGCTGCCAAAGCAGAATCGCCATGGTGTTGTTTTATGTGCGTAAAACAAAAGTTCTCTAATGACCCAAACTCCACGGAATATCTTAGAATAATTAATAAAAATCTCGCTAAAGATGAAGGCCAGGGGCCCACACTGCTCACGAGGTGGGGGCGCGCCTCCCCTTGGCGCGCCTCTACCTCAGGGCCTCGGTGGCCTCCCACGCCAACTCCAACTCCATATATTGCTTTCTGGGAGAAAAAGCCAGAGAAAAGTTTCATCGCTGCTTACGACACGAGCCGCCGCCAAGCCCTAATCTCTCGAGGGCTGATCCGAGTCCGCTCGGGCCCGGAGAGGGGATTCATCGCCGCCATCATCATCAACCATCCTCCATCACCACTTCATGATGCTCACCACCGCGGCGTGAGTAATTGCATCGAGGTGAGGGAGTCCTCGACTAGGGGTGTCCAGACAGCCGACTATCATCGCCACCGCACTCCAAGACTATGAAGATACAAGATTGAAGACTTCGCACGTGTCCCGGATGGGACTTTCCTTGGCGCGGAAGGCAGCTTGGCAACACGGATATGTAGATATCCTACCATTGTAACCGACTGTAACCCTAGCCCTCCCCGTGTCTATATAAACCGGAGGGTTTTAGTCCAGAGGACAACACAACCATTACAACAATCATACCATAGGCTAGCTTCTAGGGTTTAGCCTCCTTGATCTCGTGGTAGATCCACTCTTGTACTACCCATATCATTAATATCAATCAAGCAGAGTAGGGTTTTACCTCCATCGAGAGGGCCCAACCTGGGTAAAAACATCGTCCCTTGTCTCCGTTACCATCCGCCTAGACGCACAGCTCGGGACCCCCTACCCGAGATCCGCCGGTTTTGACACCGACATTGGTGCTTTCATTGGGAGTTCCTCTGTCGCCACCGATAGGCTTGATGGCTTTTTTCAATCAACAACAACGCCGCCTGTGGTGAGACTTTTCTCCCTGACAGATCTTCGTGTTCAGCAAGCCAAGATCCGGGCCAATTCACTTGGCCATCCGAGCAGATCGAAAGTTACGCCCGCCATCGTTAGGGTTTGAAGCCTAAACTTCACGGCCGACATCCGCGATAGAGCTGAATACTAATCTTGTCCCTTATAAAGCTCGTGGACTCCGAGGCGCCGACTCGCCGACTCAACCTCCTCGCGCTCTTCCAATCGAATCCGACACGCCGATTATGGAGTTCACCGCCATGACATCTTTCAAGACTCACCCTTGGCGACATCCTGAGTTCGCTAAAGCACCTCTCGTTATCGGGGAACCCTCGCCTGACACGGTCGACGGTTGGGATGCGACGACGAAGAAATTCAAAACCCACCCACCACCCACTTTGTAGCCACTCGCCGATGCTTTAACCGACATGCTAGACTATGATCAAGACATCGACGGTATGGGCGATTTATGCCGGAGACTATAAAGAACCAGCGCCATAGGCAATCGAAGACCACCTCGCCATATGACATATACATGGTGGACACCCCAAAGGATGGGGATGGCGAAGAAGCAGCGGAGGCAGATTCCTCTAAGAAACAGTGCTAAGCGCCGACGTCAACAAGGCCGCCTAAATCCCGCCACAAAGAAGAATAGAGATTCCGCACCGTAGATAACAACACCCCGTAGAGTGCCGAAGACAACCCCTCCCGCACAATTCAGACAGAGGACGGGAAAGCCAGCCTCGAGAGAGAGCGGCAGATGAGGAGGTAGAGGATGACAATTACATGCCTCCTCCCGAGACGAGGCAAGCCTCAACAACGAAGAATTGGCTATGCCCGAGGATCCCGGCCGAATAAGAGCGCTTTTGCGCAGGCTAATGGCCACGGCAAACAGCCTAAAGAAAAGCAAAGAATCGCCTGCCGATCAAGACTCGCTGGCCGATGATGGACCGAGGTCCTCGCAATCAAGAGTATGAACTCGAACGCCTCCAAAAGTTACCTAAAACGCAAGTTGCTCCTCCGACTAGAGGAGGAAGCATACAAACCTTCATCACCAATGCACAATACGGCAGATCGACCACCCCTGTGGTCACGATAGAGAGGCATCTAGGCCTCCACCGTAACTGCACTTCCGCACCGCCGAAAAGTACGGGTTACGGGAATGCGCCGACTTATTTAGATATATTGAGGACAAGGCAAGACAATCCAGATCCATCTACGGATCACGTATGCCCCACTACACCATGCATTTACTACCATCGCGCCAGATATAAAGAACTCCGGTCGGGCCGAACACAGCAGCATAACGCCTCTTGAGCTGCGCCGTGATATTGCTCAATATAGAGGCGCCAGACACCCACTATGCTTCATGCATTTAAGTAATGGATCATCAAACCTCAAGGGTTTAAACCCGTGAACATTGAATCCTACAATGGCACAACAGACTCGCGGTTTGGATCAAGATTATCTCCTCATATCCATATGGCCCGGCAAGCATTTATCTCCACGCCATCAAGTACCTCCCACTCAAGCTTAAAGGACCAGCTCGGCATTGGCTTAACAGCTTGCCCACAGAGTCAATTGGTGTTAGAAGACCCGAAGCCGATTCCTTGACAACTCCGTGGCACATAATTCAGCAGCCGCATAAATCGACTGCACAGTTCTAGACACGGTTCTTAACAAAGAAAATCAAATCGCCGACCGTCCGGATGCAGAGGCCCTCGCAGCCTTCAAACATAACATCCAAGGACGAGTGGCTGGCCCAGACCTAGGACAGGAAAAGCTGAAACCATGGCAGCCCTCACATCACCATGAGCCGCTTATGCAGGAGAGGATAGCTGGCTAGCTCAGAGCAACAACCTCAAAGAAAAATGCCGCAGTCCGGATACTAAGGACCACAATGGGTGTCGCGCCGAAACAAAACAAACGCCGTTAACGGCGATAATAAAGGAGGAGACGATGACAACACCGGATCGTGAGGCTCTAAACCCGTCAACGGAAGAAGCCATTCAAAAGAACTATCCGGTCCGTCCAATTTGGACCGAATACTCACCGCTTGCTGCGATACATGGCACCCCAAAAGCCGCCTAACCACACCGAGGGAGTCTCGACTAGGGGTGTCCAGACAGCGGACTATCATCGTCCGCCGGACTCCAAGACTACGAAGATACAAGATTGAAGACTCCGCCCCGTCCGGATGGGACTTTCCTCGGCGTGGAATGCAAGCTTGGCGATACGGATATGTAGATCTCCTACCATTGTAACCGACTCAGGTAACCCTAGCCTTCTCCTGTCTATATAAACCGGAGGGCTTTAGTCCGTAGGACACAACATACATTACAACAATCATACCATAGGCTAGCTTTAGGTTTAGCCTCTTTGATCTCGTGGTAGATCCACTCTTGTACTACCCATATCATCAATATTAATCAAGCAGGACGTAGGGTTTTACCTCCATCAAGAGGGCCCAACTCCGGGTAAAACATCGTGTCCCTCGCTCCTGTTACCATCCGCCTAGACGCACAGCTCGACCCCTACCCGAGATCCGCCGGTTTTCACACCGACATTGGTGCTTTCATTGAGAGTTCCTCTGTGTCGCCACCGATAGGCTCGATGGCATCTTCAACAACAACGCTGTCCTGTGGGGAGACTCTTCCCCTGACATATCTTCAGATTCGCAGCCTTCAAGATCAAGGGCTAATTCGCTTGGCCATCCGGAGCAGATCGAAGCTACGCCGGCCGTCAGTCGATTTGAAGCCTAAACTTCACGATCGACATCCGCGGGACTTGATCTCGACGGGCTCAAGCCACAGCCAAGCGCCACATCATACGATGGGCATGTTTTAGCTCACACCGAACAAAGGCCTTGGTGGCGCGACAACAATCCGCCTGCCCTTAGACCGAGCCGATCACCTGATCGAGGACCGTGGTTGACACCGCCGGGGCTCCAACTTCCACGGCGATGGAGCCAACACTACCCTTGTCCTCGCGGCTCGTGGACTCGAGGTGCCGGACTTTGCCGGACTCCGACCTCTCGCGCCTTGCCAATCGAATCGGATTGGGCACCGTTATGGAATTCACCACCACGGACATCTTCCAACACTCGCCTTTGGTGACATCCTAAATTCGCTAAAACATCTCTCGCTATCCGAGAGTCCTCGCCGGACTATGGCCATGATGGTTGGGATATGACGATTAAGAAATTCAGAGCCCACCCACCACCCACTTTGTAGCCATCGCCGATTTATCTAACCGACATACTAGACTATGACCGACGACATACTAGACTATGATTCGGACGACATCGACGCTATGGACGACGATGCGGAGATTTAACAGAACCAGCGCCACAGGCATCGAAGACCACCGCCATATGACATATACATGGTGGACACCCCAAAAGACGGGACGGCGAAGAAGCAGCGGAGGCAGATTCTTTAAAGAAGCAGCTCAAGCGCCAAGGCCGGGCGCCGCCTAAATCCCGCCACAACAAGAATGGAGATTCCGCACAGAGATAATAATACCCCGTAGAGTGCCGAAGATAATCCCTCCAAAGAAGACTCACAAGCAGAGGATGTAGGCAAGCCCTCACGAGAGGGCTGCATTTAAGAGGTCGAGGATTATAACTATATGCCTCCTTCAAGACGCAGGCAAGCCTCAACGATGACGTAATTCGCTGCCCCCGAGGATCCCGCCAACAAGAGCATTTCAAGCGCAGCTTATCGCCACGGCAAATAGCCTAAAGAAAAGCAGCAGCAGCTTCAAGCCGATCAGACCTCGCTGGCCGATCGATGGACCGAGGTCCTCACGGTCAAGAGTATAAACTCGAACGCCTCCAAAAGCTACCCAAGACGCAAGTTGCTCCCCGACTAGAGGAGGAAGTGTACATACCTTCATCACCAGCCAGACGATACGGCAGATCGACCACCACGTGGTCGCGACAGAGAGGCATCCGTGCCCTCAACCAAAACTGCATACACCGCATCGCTCCAAAAGTACGGTTAAAAGGGAACGCTACCGGACTTATGGACGATTGAGGACAAAGAAAGGCAATCCAGATCCATCTACGGATCACGAGGGCGCCTCTACCACCATGCGATTTAATACCGTCGCCACGGATACAATAACTCGCCGGCCGAACACAGAGACAACGCCTCTCGCCAAGCGCCGTGATATTGCTCAATACAGAGGCGCCAAGACACCCGCTTATGCTTCATCGACGAAGTAATGGATCATCAAATCCTCAAGGGTTTAAACCGTAAACATCGAATCCTAAGATGGCACAACAGACTTCGTGGTTTGGATCAAGATTATCTTCTTCACATCCATATGGCCCATGGCCATTTATCTCCATGCTATCAAGTATCTCCCACTAAGCTTAAAGGACCAGCTCGGCATTGGCTCAATAGCTTGCCCGCAGAGTCAATTGGGTGTTGGGAAGACTCGAAGCCGCATTCCTCGACAACTCTGTGGCACCTATGTGTGCCACCAAATGCCGATGACCTGAGCCACATAATTCAGCAGCTGATTTAATCGCCGCATAATTTCGACACGGTTCTGACAAAGAAAACCAAATCGCCGATTGTCCGGATGCAGAGGCCCTTGCAGCCTTCAAACATAACATCCGCGACGACAGTGGCTAGCCTGCAAGCACCGGGACAGAAAAGGTTGGAAATATGCCCTAGAGGCAATAATAAAAGTATTATTATATTTCATTGTTCATGATAATTGTCTTTGTTCATGCTATAATCAGATTATCCGGAAATCGTAATACACGGTGAACACTTAGACCACAATATGTCCCTAGTGAGCCTCTAGTCGACTAGCTCACAGATCAACAGATAGTCATGGTTTCGACTATGGACATTGGATGTCGTTGATAACGGATCACATCATTAGGAGAATGATGTGATGGACAAGACCCAATCCTAAGCATAGCATAAAAGATCGTAGTTCGCTTGCTAGAGCTTTGCCAATGTCAAGTATCTCTTCCTTCGACCATGAGATCGTAACTCTTGACACCGAGGAGTGCCTTGGTGTATCAAACGTCACAACGAATCGGGTGACTATAAAGGTGCATTATGTATCTCCGAAAGTATCTGCGGTTGACACGGATCGAGATCGATTTGTCACCCGTATGATGGAGAGGTATCTTCGCCCACTCGTAATGCATCATCATAATGAGCTCAAGGTGACCAAGGTGTTGGCCACGGATCATGCATTACGGACGAGTAAAGTGACTTGCCGTAACGAGACCGAACAAGGTATTGGGATACCGACGATCGAAGTCTCGCAAGTAACGCATCGATTGACAAAGGGAATTGCATATGTGGTTTGATCAATCTCGACATCGTGGTTCAACCGATGAAATCATCGAGGAGCATGTGGGAGCCAACATGGGTATCCTGCACTCGCTGTTGGTTATTGCCCGAGAGTCGCCTCGGTCATGTTCAAGGTCTCCCAACCCGTAGGGTCTACACACTTAAGGTCGGTGACGCTTAGGGTTATTAGGAAGACTAGTATGTGACTACCGAATGTTGTTCGAGTCCCTGATGAGATCCCTGACGTCACGAGGAGTTCCGAAGGGTCCGGAGGTAAAGATTTATATATGGGAAGTTGTTAAAAGGACACCGGAAAGTTTTGGGGCATACTCAGATTGTACCTGGGCCACCGGAAGGGTTCCGGGTCCACCGAGGGGCCACCTCCCGGGGCCACTTGGGCTGCGTGGGGAGTTGGCCAGCCTCGGTGGGCTTGGCGCACCCTCCCTTGGGCCCTTGCGCCTAGGGTTGAGGGGGAACCCCAGAGGGGCGCCTGCTTGGGGGCAAGTCCCCTCCTTGTCCGCCGCCTCTAGATGGATCTAGAGGGGCCGCCCCTCTCCCTTCCCCTATAAATAGAGGGGTGAGGGAGGCAGCCGCACCACAAGCCAAGGCGCAGCCCTCCCTCCCCAACACCTCTCCTCCTCCGCTGTGTGCTCGGGCGGCCCGCTTGAGTATCGCTTCTCCACCATCACCACGCCGCGCGCCGGTGGAGCTGTCTTCTCAACCTCTCCTTCCTCCTTGCTGGATCAAGACGGAGGAGACGCCACCCGCACTGCACGGTGTTGAACGCGGAGGTGCTGTCCGCTCAAGACTTGGTCATCGGTGATTCAATCACGCCGAGTACGACTCCATCATCACCTTGCAAGCTTCCGCACGCGATCTACAAGTGGTATGTAGATGCAAACTCTCTCCCTTGACTCGCTGCTTAGATGAACTCATAGATGGATCTTGGTGAAACCGTAGGAAAAATTTTAATTTTCTCGCAACGCTCCCCAACAAAGGGCATCATGAGCTAGGTCTATGCGTAGTTCTCTAATGCACGAGTAGAACACAATTTGTTGTGGGCGCTGATCTTGTCAACTTACTTGCCTCTACTAGTCTTTTCTTGCTCAACGGTATTGTGGGATGAAGCGCCCGACCAACCTTACACGACGCTTACGTGAGACCGGTTCCACCGATTGACATGCACTAGTTGCATAAGGTGGTCTGGCGGGTGTCCTGCTCTCCCACTTTAGTTGGAGCGGATTCGATGAACAGGCCCTTATGAAGGGTAAATAGAAGTTGACAAAATCACGCTGTGGTGATTCGAGGTAAGAAAACGTTTGCTAGAACCCAATCGCAGCTACGTAAAAGATGCAACAACAATTAGAGGACGCCTAACTTGTTTTTGCAGCGATTGATCATGTGATGTGATATGGCGTAAGTTGTGATGAATGATGAATTGTGATGTATGAGATCATGTTCTTGTAATAGGATTCACGACTTGCATGTCGATGAGTATGACAACCGCAGGAGCCATAGGAGTTGTCTTTATTTTTGTATGACCATGTGTCATTGAAGAACGCCATGTAAACTACTTTACTTCATTGCTAAACGCGTTAGTCATAGAAGTAGAAGTAGTCGCTGGCGTGACAACTTCATGAAGACACGATGATGGAGATCATGATGATGGAGATCATGGTGTCAAGCCGGTGACAAGATGATCATGGAGCCCCAAGATGGAGATCAATGGAGCTTTATGATATTGGCCATATCATGTCACAACTATATAATTGCATGTGATGTTTATTATGTTTATGCATCTTGTTTACTTAGGACGACGGTAGTAAATAAGATGATCCTTACAAAATTTCAAGAAGTGTTCTCCCTAATCGTGCACCGCTGCTACAGTTCGTCGCTTCTAAGCACCACGTGATGATCGGTGTGATGGATTCTTACGCTCACATACAACGGTGTAAGACAGTTTTACACAAATAAAACACTTAGGGTTAACTTGACGAGCCTAGCATGTGCGCATATGGCCTCGAACACGGAGACCGAAGGTCGAACACGAGTCGATGGAAGATACGATCAACATGAAGATGTTCACCGACGATGACTAGTCCGTCTCACGTGATGATCGGACACGGCTAGTCGACTCGATCGTAACACTTAGATGACTAGAGGGATGTCTAATCTAAGTGGGAGTTCATAATTTGATTAGAACTTTATTATCATGAACTTAGTCTAAAACCTTGCAAATATGTCTTGTAGATCAATGGCCAACGCTAATGTCAACATGAACTTCAACGCTGCTCCTAGAGAAAACCAAGTGAAAGATGATGGCAGAACTATACGGATCGGGTCCTAACCCGAGGATCATCCTCATAGCTGCCAGAAACAATATGTCCTAGAAGGACCGCTAGGTGACGCCCCGCCCTGCAGAACCAAGACGTTATGAACGCTTGGCAAGCTCGGCCGATGATTACTCCTCGCTCAAGGCGGCATGCTTTACAGCTTAGAACCGGGCTCCAAAAGCGCTTTTGAGCATCACGGAGCATATGAGATGTTCAAGAGCTGAAACTAGTTTTCCAAGCTCATGCCCGGTCGAGAGATATGATGTCTCCGACAAGTTCTACAGTTGTAAGATGGAGGAAAACAGTTCTCACAAGGAGCACATCCTCAAGATGTCTGGGTTGCACAACCGTATGACCCAAATGAACATTAACCTCCCTGATGAGGCGGTCATCGACAGAATCCTCCAGCCGCTTCCCACCAAGCTACAAGAGCTTTGTGATGAACTACAACATGCGTGGGATGGTAAAGACCATTCTCAAGTGTTCTCGATGTCAAGTCAGCAGAGGCTGAAATCAAGAAAGAACATCAAGTGTTGATGGTCAATAAGACCACTAAGTTCAAGAAGGGCAAGGGTAAGAAGAACTTCAAGAAGGACGGCAAAGATGTTGCCGCCGCCTGAAGCCCGCTGCCGGAAGAAGTCAAAGAATGGACCCAAGCCCGAGATCGAGTGCTTTTATTGCAAGGGAAGGGTCATCGAAGCGGAACTGCCCCAAATACTTAGCGGATAAGAAGGCCGCAACACCAAAGGTATATTTGATATACATGTAATTGATGTGTACCTTACCAAGATCTGTAGTAACTCCCGGTATTTGATACCGTGCCGCTGTTCATATTTGTAACTCACAGCAGAGCTGCGGAATAAACGGAGATCGGCGGCGACGAGGTGACGATGCGCGCCGAATGGTTCCAGAGTCGATGTGATCGCCGCCGCACGCTGCCTCTACATTTACCTACGGATTAGTTTTGAACCTTAATAATTGTTATTTAGTGCCATGTTTGAGCATGAACATTGTATCCGGATCTCGCTTAATACGAGATGGCTACTCATTTAAGTCTGAGAATAATGGTTGTTCGATTTATATGAGAGATATGTTTTATGGTCATGTCCGATGGTCAATGGTTTATTCTAATGAATCTCGAGCGTAATATTACACATGTTCATAGTGTGGATGCCAAAAGATGTAAAGTTGATAACGATAGTCCCACATACTTGTGGCATCGCCGCCTTGGTCACATTGGTGTCAAGCGCATGAAGAAGCTCCATGCCGATGGACTTTAGAGTCTCTTGATTATGAATCGCTTGACACATGCTAACCATGCCTCTTGGGCAAATGACCAAGACTCCGCTTCTCCGAACAATGGAGCGAGCAACCAACTTGTTGGAAATCATACATACCGATGTGTGCGGTCCAATGAGCGTTGAGGCTCATGGAGGATATCGTTATGTTCTCACTCACCGATGACTTGAGTAGATATGGGTATGTCTACTTAATGAAACACAAGTCCGAGACCTTGAAAAGTTCAAGGAATTTCAGAGTGAGGTAGAGAATCAACGGACCGAAAGATAAAGTTCCTACGATCGATCGTGGAGGAGAATACTTAAGTCACGAATTTGGTACACACTTAAGGAAATGTGGAATCGTTTCACAACTCACGCCTACCGAACACCTCAAATAAACGGTGTGTCCGAACGTCAGAATCGCACTCTATTGGATATGGTGCGGTCTATGATGTCTCTTACCGATTTACCGCTATCATTTTGGGGATACGCCTAGAGACAGCTACATTCACTTTAAATAGGGCACCGCCTAAACTGCTGAGACGACACCGTATGAATTATGGTTTGGGAAGAAACCTAAGCTGTCGCTTCTAAAAGTTTGGGGATGCGATGCTTATGTCAAGAAACTTCAACCCGAAAAGCTCGAACCCAAGTCGAAAAATGCGATTCATAGGATACCCTAAGGAAACTGTCGGTATACCTTCTACTTAAGATCCAAGGCAAGATCTTTGTTGCCAAGAACGGATGCTTTCGAAAAGAGTTTCTCTCGAAAGAAGTAAGTGGAGGAAAGTAGAACTCGATGAAGTACTACCTCTCGAACGGGAAAGTGGTGCAGCAGAAACCGCCTCGTGATGCCCACACCAACCAAGAGGAAAACAATGATGATGATCAAGGTACTTCGGATCAAGTTGCTATCGAACTTCAAGGTCCACGAGGACACGCCCGCACTGAGTGGTACGGCAACCCTGTTATGGAAATCATGTTGTTAGACAACAATGAACCTTCGAACTATGAAGAAGCGATGGCGGCCCGGATTCCAACAAATGGCTTGAAGCCATGAAACCGAGATAGAATCCATGTATGAAAACAAAGTATGGACTTTGACAGATTTGTTCGATGATCGGCGAGCGATAGAAAACAAATGGATTTTTAAGAAGAAGACGGACGCGATGGTAATGTTACCATCTATAAAGCTCGACTTGTCGCTAAGGGTTATCGACAAGTTCAAGGGATTGACTACGACGAGACATTCTCTCCCGTAGCGAAGCTTAAGTCCGTCCAATCATGTTAGCAATTGCCGATACTATGATTATGAGATATGGCGATGGACGCCAAAACGGCATTCCTTAACGGACATCTTAAGGAAGAGCTGATATGATGCAGCCGAAGGTTTTGTCGATCCTAAGAACGCTAATAAAGTATGCAAGCTCCAATGATCCATTTATGGACTGGTGCAAGCATCTCGAGTTAGAACATTCGCTTGATGAGATGATCAAAGCGCTTAGTTTATGCACTTATGGAGAAGCCCGCTACAAGAAAGTGAGTGGGAGCTCAGAGCATTTCTCCTATTATATGTAGATGACATACTCTTGATGGGAAATGATACAAAACTTCGACAGCATTAAGGCCTACTTGAATAAGTGTTTTTCAATGAAGGACCTTGGAGAAGTTGTTATATATTAGGCATCAAGATCTATAGAGATAGATCGAGACGCCTCATAGGTCTTTCACAAAGCACATACCTTGATAAGATTTTGAAGAGGTTCAAATGGATCAGTCCAAGAAGGGTTCTTGCCTATGTTACAAGGTGTGAGATTGAGCTCGCTCACCACCCACCACGGCAAAAGATAAAGAAGAGATGAGTGTCATCCCTATGCTTCAGCCATAGGATCTATTATGTATGCCATGTCTGTGTACTGCACTGATGTAAACCTTGCCGTAAGTTTGGCTGCAAGATACCAAAGTAATCCCGCAAGGAACACCGGACAGCGGTCAAGAATATCCTGGCACCGAAAAGGACAAAGGACATGTTTCGCTTATGGAGGAGACGAAGAGCTCGTCAGAAGGGTTACGCCGACGCTTAGCTTCGACTCAGATCCGATGACTCTAAGTCACAAACCGGATACGTATATGTTGAATGGTGGAGCAAGAGCTGGTGCAGCCGCAAGCAGAGCGCCGTGGCGGATCTACGGTGAAGCGGAGTACATGGCAGCCTCTGAGGCAGCGATGAAGCGATTTGGGTGAAGGAGTTCATCACCGACCTAGGAGTCATACCCAATGCGTCGGGCCGATCAAACTCTTCTCGGACAACACCGAGCTATTGCTCTTGCCAAGGAGCCTGTGTTTCACAAGAAGACCAGCACATCAAGTTGCCGCTTCAACTCCATCCGTGAAAATGTTCAAGATGGAGACATAGAGATTTGCAAAGTGCACACGGATCTCAATGTCGCAGATCCGCTGACTAAACCTCTCTCAAGGCAAAACATGATCAACACCGTAACTCTATGGGTGTTCGATTCATCACAATGTAACTAGATTGGTGACTCTAGTGCAAGTGGGAGACTGTTGGAAATATGCCCTAGAGGCAATAATAAAAGTATTATTATATTTCATTGTTCATGATAATTGTCTTTGTTCATGCTATAACCGTATTATCCGGAAATCGTAATACACGGTGAACACTTAGACCACAATATGTCCCTAGTGAGCCTCTAGTCGACTAGCTCACAGATCAACAGATAGTCATGGTTTTCGACTATGGACATTGGATGTCGTTGATAACGGATCACATCATTAGGAGAATGATGTGATGGACAAGACCCAATCCTAAGCATAGCATAAAAGATCGTAGTTCGCTTGCTAGAGCTTTGCCAATGTCAAGTATCTCTTCCTTCGACCATGAGATCGTAACTCCCGGATACCGAGGAGTGCCTTTGGTGTATCAAACGTCACAACGAATCGGGTGACTATAAAGGTGCATTATGTATCTCCAAAAGTATCTCATGGTTGACACGGATCGAGATCGATTTGTCACTCCGTATGACGGAGAGGTATCTCCGCCCACTCGTAATGCATCATCATAATGAGCTCAAGGTGACCAAGGTGTTGGCCACGGATCATGCATTACTAAGACGAGTAAAGTGACTTGCCGGTAACGAGACCGAACAAGGTATTGGGATACCGACGATCGAAGTCTCGCAAGTAACGCATCGATTGACAAAGGGAATTGCATATGTGGTTTGATCAATCTCGACATCGTGGTTCAACCGATGAAATCATCGAGGAGCATGTGGGAGCCAACATGGGTATCCAGCACTCGCTGTTGGTTATTGCCCGAGAGTCGCCTCGGTCATGTCTCAGGTCTCCAACCCGTAGGGTCTACACACTTAAGGTTCGTGACGCTTAGGTTATTAGGAAGACTAGTATGTGACTACCGAATGTTGTTCGAGTCCCTGATGAGATCCCTGACGTCACGAGGAGTTCCTAAGGGTCCGGAGGTAAAGATTTATATATGGGAAGTTGTAAAAAGGACACCGAAAAGTTTCGGGGGGCATACCAGTATTGTACCGGGGCCACCGGAAGGGCTCCGGGGGTCCACCGGGAGGGGCCACCCCTCCCGGGGGGCCACTTGGGCTGCGTGGGGAGTTGGCCAGCCCCTGGTGGGCTTGGCGCACCCTCCCTGGGCCCTGCGCCTAGGGTTGAGGGGGGAACCCAGAGGGGCGCCCTGCTTGGGGGCAAGTCCCTCCCTGGTCGCCGCCCCCTCTAGATGGATCTAGAGGCCGCCCCTTCTCCCTTCCCCTATAAATAGAGGGGTGAGGGAGGCAGCCGCACCACAAGCCAAGGCGCAGCCCTCCCTCCCCAACACCTCTCCTCCTCCGCTGTGCTCGGGCCTCGCCGAGTATCGCTTCTCCACCATCACCACGCCGTCAGGCCGCCGGTGGAGCTGTCTTTCTCAACCTCTCCTTCCTCCTTGCTGGATCAAGACGGAGGAGACGCCACCCGCCCTGCACGTGTGTTGAACGCGGAGGTGCTGTCCGCTCAGCACTTGGTCATCGGTGATTCAATCACGCCGAGTACGACTACATCATCACCTTGCAAGCTTCGCACGCGATCTACAAGTGGTATGTAGATGCAAACTCTCTCCCTTGACTCGCTGCTTAGATGAACTCATAGATGGATCTTGGTGAAACCAGAGGAAAATTTTAATTTTCTCGCAACGCTCCCCAACAGCCCCTCCGAACGGAGGAACATACAATGCTCTCGCGGTAGAAGTACGAGCAGCCTTTTAAGGCATTTTCGAGTCCGCCGTTAAACGGCCGGATATAGCAAAACGCTACCAAGAAATACCAACCAAGACCACTCGCACGATCGAGCACGCCAGAAGTAATGCGGCCTCGACTCCGCACCGCATGATTGCAAGAACAACCTCCACAGACATCATTACGCCTTTGAGATACCATGGGCGCAGGGAAGGGGCACGATCACAATGGACCCAGAGTGCGGCTCGACCACACCAGGCTCGCAAGTGTGCCCCTTTTTTCTTATTATTATCATTTTCCTTCTTTGTATACACAGGACTCATAACTGTGAGGCCCTGTCTCGCAAGTGAACTCCGCCAACTCATGATGCAACAGCCTGTGGAAGAAAGAAGGCTGCCATTTAACACTCGTGGTCTCAATTACGAGCATTAAATTCATTATATACACCAAGTCCGCAGCTCACCCTCGAGGGGGACATGTTTAATTAGTCCAAATCCTTTGCTTACAAAGACTATTTATATCAGTCCGCACTCATTGCGCATTTCCTTTAATAAATAATGCAGCACTTTTGACCTGCAATTACATTACTTTTTATATATATGTTCATTACATGACATCTCGCACCAGATATTTTGGTATGCCTAATACACTGTGGGCTTATGTTCCCCGTGATTATGGTCTGATAAGTCTAACACTTTCATAAGTGCACCCCTAACTTATAGCATTATATGAATCGGCTCCAATCATGTCTTGGGTCAATAGTTGGGTATGCCCGGCCCCACGCTTTTGGTGCCTTACGCCCGCTCGCCGGCTAAGGTGGCATCATGAGAACCACTGCGACAGACCTGGCTGAGCCGGGCGAGCGCCAAAGGAGAAAGCTAAAACTGACGGCATGATAAGGCGAGAGACTGGTCGCTGTTTGAGAGGTCTTTTCGGTCCTTAGAGACTCATGCCGCTGAGCTAAGTTCCGACAATGTCCGATTTAAGGCGTGATAGCGCCGATTCTGTCTTCCAATACTGTGGGCTTCACTAAATTTAAAATTATAGAATTCTATGGCTAAGGAGAGTGTTCAAGCATTATAAGTCCGTTGCCTTTGTTCGTTGTGTTGATCGCCTCCCTAGATGGACCCAAAATGGGAACAAGAGTGCTCAAGTTTATCCCCAACACCCCAAAGACTCACGGCTCGGGGTCAAGCCAATGACTTGCCATCTCTCGATTTTATAAACGGCCGCATGTAATGTAATATTTTAAATTAAAAACAAGTTGCTTAAGGCGCATATGAACAAAGTTTTCAGCATGTGATAATACATAGCGAAGTTTACTCAAAATTACATCTCTGGGCACTCATCCGCATATTGCGGGCTCCCTTCAGACAGTCTTATAATACATTTCGGGCAAGTGGCGATACTCCTTGCCCGGTATGGTGGGTCGCTGAGAAGTCTCCAGATCCAGCCTGCCCTAATGCACCTTTGTGCGGCAAGGTCCCGACGAAAGCACCTTCAATACAAAGCGGATCGCTTGATGACCTCCACCCAGGCACGATCCACCAGCCAGCCAGACGAGGTCAAGTAGCTCCTGTGCATGGCTTGTCCAGCCACACCGACTATAAGGCCCTTCATGGCCTCCTCACTACCTTGTGGAGTTCGACCAGTGCCTAACCGGTCGCTTGGGGGCACTGGATGGCTGGCCTCAACAGATCGAGACCGTAAGACCTTCTCCGCTGAGCTCCCTCCTCGCCACTTCAGAATGCGGCGCATCGACACACCGCTAAGCAGATCTACAAACGCCTCGAGAGCTCCAATGCGGGTAAGTGTCGTAGTTTACATTAACATGCTTGCTTTGTATGAAAAATGCCTTACCCGCCGCTATCTTCTTTAAATCTTCAATCTCCTCAAGGGCCTTTACGGCCTCGGCCTTGGCGGATTTGGCACTTTCGAGAGCCGAGGCAAGCCTGACTCGAAGTCTTGAGTCACGCTCCAAGCTCTCATGCTTCTCCATGAGAGCCCGGAGCTTTTGCCGCATTTCCGCCACCTGTGCTCTTGCTTTTTCCTCGTTTTCCTGCTCATGTCAAGATCTGCTGCTCGTCATGACACAGCCTCCTTCGTGGCTGCCACCTGCTCGTGGGCCCTGCAATACCTATATTATCCTTGTTAATTTTATTGCAACCCAAATCCTTTTCTCAGAAGGTAACTATTCAAAGTGGTGTTACTCACCTTCTTTGTCCTCGAGCCGCTTAGTGGCATGGACGAGCTCTGCTTGACCGCCGAGATCCTCAAGGTTAACGCGACCGACCTCCGCAGCCACGCGGCAGAGGTCAAGCAGAAGCCCGCAAAATATTGACATATTTTAAGCAACCTCACAGATATCTTTTAGATCCTCACCGCTTTTCTTTCCAAACCGAACCGAGCATCGTGGGCTATTGTCTATGCGGTATTACATTACATAATTATAACTTCTACCTCAAAGCTCGTTAGAAGGTTGCGCAAGCCGTCAGCCCGCCTTGGCGAAGTGAACTTTGAATCACCGCACTCATGATAGTGCGGTGTTTTTCCTCGATGGAAGCGCCTTTGAGCGCCCAAGAAGTTGTCCTGCGCCCGTTGGACGGAGGCGCCGGGCGCCATAGTCTTGCCCTCTTCGAGAAGTCAGCTGCTGACTCGAACCATTGCAGTTCCGGCGTAGAGTCCGCGCAAAGTCCGGAGGTTGCCATGGCGGCGCCCGAGCCTCCTCCGATGGGTCCCTCTAGATCCCACTCGCGGCGCCCCTACGCTGGGGTAGAGGCAATGGAAATGAATCCACATCCGACTGGGGGCTAACGACCCGCCGATGAAGCGGGAGATCATCATCGGCCGGATCATGACAAGATATGCATTAGTAGGACACTATGTGACACAAAAGAAATTGCATATCGTGGATCCGGATATTTACGATCTCGCCGAGGCCTCGCCTTGAAGGTTACTCCTCCTTGCCAACGCCGATGTTGGCAGAGTCTGTCCGGGAATAGTCCTTCCCTCTGACTCTTTTCGCCCTCTATCGGGAAGCCTTCTCTTCTTCTCTCCTCCTCCGGGAGAGAGTATTCTTCCTCCTCCTCGCTCGGGAGGATTCCTCCCGCCGCTGGACACCTGACACGGAACTCTTTCAAGTCCCCGTGGCCACCTTCTTGGTTTTTCTTCTCCCAAGACCATGTGCGGTGCCGAACCAGCAGCCCTCGCTAGACGGGCGCCCACTGGTCTTCGGCATGGGAGCCGGACAGATGAGCTGCTCGGCCTTCTCCATCCATTCCTACCAAAGGAAGAGAGAAATTGAGACCTCTTAGAATCAATCTATTTACCACAAGTGTCCCAGAAGGGCTTGAATCACTTACCTCGCCACCGGATGTTGAAGAAAATCCGCGATCTTCCGTCATGATGCGGGGCTTCGCGCCTTTAAACAAGACCTCCAGCGCCTTCGACGTCGTGGTCAAGAGCTCGCTTAGCTACCCGTGCTGTTTCGATTGAACTTCCATGCATTGAATGCCCGTTTGGCATGGGAGAATCCGCGGATGAGCATGACTTGACCACGCCGATGAGCCCGAGCTGATTGTTCACCAGCTTCGGATACAGGCTCGAGTCCCGCCAGCTTCTTTCGGATTGCCCCACAACAAGCCCTTCTTTCCAGGAGGTGAGCTGCGGGGATACCAGATCTAAACTCGGGGCCGCTACCATGTGGGCTCGCGGCTCGGTGATATAGAACCACCCCGATTGCCACCCTTGACGGAGTCCACGGAAGGCCCTTCGAGTTAAAGGACGCTGGGCAACTTGCCCAACATGGCGCCCAAGATTCCGCTTATGCGTTCTTCACAACCTTCGCTTGACGTTGAAGGTGTTGAGCCACAGCCAAGTCGGGGCCGGATGCAGAGGAAGGCTCGCACACCGACGATAAACGCCGAGATGTTGAGGATGAAGTTCGCGCCAAATCGGGAAATCCATGCCGAGTAAAACATGAGCCCCTGGACGAATGGGTGGAGGGAAAGCCCACCATGGAGGAAGTGGGGAGGAAACAACCTCTCATGGGGCCCGGGTGGATGAGCTGCCTCGTCGGGCAGCCGGCGCGCCGCGTCGCTGAAAGGTATCCGCGCAAGCGCCACAGTGATGTGCTCCTCTAACGGTGGAGGCCAACCATTTGCCTCCCGCCCCGACATGATCGGAGAAGGTCAAGGCGAGATGCGCGAGGCGCGCTGGAGCTTGAGTGCGCGGAGATGGATAAGCAAAGGAGGAAGAAGGCGAGGTGAGAAGGTAAACTTATCCCTTATATATATATAGGCGACGGAGACTATGCGCCCCCACCACCGGTAAAATCGCTATCTCCCAAGCGCAACCATCAATGGCGCGTTGGTTACCCACGTCCGTATTGATGACAATCCCGAATAAGGGGAACACGACCGCTCGACTGTGACGCGTTAATGAAACCGCCGCTAAATGTGCTGAGGTGGTATAATAAAAACGATTCAAATATAGGCTTGGTAGCGTGTGATGTCATGCCGCATAATACGCTAGCAGATTGGACTAGTGTACATTTTATTCTCTACTGGTGGAATGTGGAATTTATTTTGCAGAGCCGACACTATGCTGGTGTTCATGATCTTCTCTCGATTATTCAAGGGAGGAACCCGCTTTGCAATGCCGAACATTATGCGCTACGGACTTATCGCCATTGAAGCCTCAGTTCGTGGGCTACCGAGGAGTCCTCGACTAGGGGTGTCCTGACAGCCGGACTATCATCGTCACGGACTCCAAGACTACGAAGATACAAGATTGAAGACTCGATCCCGTGTCCCATGGGACTTTCATGTGGAAGGCAAGCTTGGCGATACGGATATGTAGATCTCCTACCATTGTAACCGACTGTAACCCTAGCCTTCTAGTGTCTATATAAGCCGGAGGGCTTTAGTCCAGAGGGACACAACATACATTACAACAATCATACCATAGGCTAGCTTTAGGGTTTAGCCTCCTTGATCTCGGTGGTAGATCCACTCTTGTACTACCCATATCATCAATATTAATCAAGCAGACATAGGGTTTTACCTCCATCGAGAGGGCCCAACTCTGGGTAAAACATCGTGTCCCTCGCCTCTCGTTACCATCCGCCTAGACGCACAGTTCGGGACCCCTAACCGAGATCCGCCGGTTTTGACACCGACACAAACCAACAGGATTGTTGGGTATTCAAGCAGCAAGCAAGTTAATTGTCGAAAACAATGACAAGGTCTGCACAAATGAGATGACGAGGAAGAAACCCGCCGCCAACAAGAGAGGATGTATGGTTTCCACAAGTGTGGACGGTAAATATGATATACGCAACCCACATACCCAAGAGGGAGCGGAAGCGCACTTCGGGACGATATGCGATGGAGCCAGCCGCCTGTTCAACCCATGGTCCTCCCGCCTGATCAATTCTCGATCAAGGACCACCCCACCAAGATCCGCCATGGCGGATTCGGGCCGCATTGGTTTTAGACCCAATCATCGGCGGATTTCACCTCACTAGAGTCCTCATGGACGGCGGCAAGCAACCTAACCTCGCTTTATCGTGATACAAGGCGAAGATGGGCATAGACCCTCAAGGATTAAACTCTACAAAGACGACCTTCAAAGGCGCTATACCCGTGTCGAGGCCAAATGTACAGGCTCGGTCACACCGAAGTGGTCTTTGATCCCTGATAATTTCCGCGAGGAGTTAATCTTCGATATAGTCCCATTCCGCAATGCTATCACTCGCCGGATTTAACCGCTGCTTGCAAAGTTCAACGCGATGCCGTGATTATGCATACCTCAAGCTCAAGATGCCAGCCCTCGTGGAGTCATCACGGTCAATGTAAACATCAACGCCTCCCTCCGAACGGAGGAACACACAACGCTCGCAGCGTAAGGCTTAATAGCCTTTAAGCTGAGCCCGAGCCCGCTAAAAAGACCTGACATGATCAAATGCGCCCAGTAGCAACACACACATCCAATTCTGCACGCTTTCGAGCACACGTCGTAGCAATGCGGCCCCAACCCCAGCCCTTGCATGATTGTGAAGACAAACTCCCCTCAAGGCCCATCATTACGCCCGAGATACCTTGGGCATAGGGGAGGGGCACGACCACGGCAGGCCAGTGAGGCGGCTCAACCACACCGTGGGCCCTAAGTGTGTCGCCTATTTCTTTTCCTTTTTTCTTTTTTTATTATCTACAGGACTCTGCCAAGAGGTCCCGTCTGCAGTAGATCGGCCAGAACTCACGATGCAACAGCCTGTGGAGGATCAAGGGCTACGACTAACACTCGTGTGGTCTCCATTACGAGCATTAAATCTGTTTATTACACAATTCCGCAGCCCACCCCTAGAGGGGGACATGATTAAATAGTCCAAACCCTTGCTTTCCGCACCATTTGTATCGTTCTGCACTCATAGCAGAATTCCTTGAAATAAAGAATGCAGCACTTTTGCCTATAATTGCATTACCTTTTTACATATATGTTCATTAATGACATCTTGCACTCAGACATTTTGGTACGGCCGAATACACCAGGCTTATGTTCTCTGGGACATGGTGTGATAAGTCCAACAATTTACATAAGTGCGGCTCTCTAACATATAGCATTATATGCATCGGTTCAATCATGTCTTGGGTCAATAGTTGGGTTTGCCCGGCCCATGTTTTGGTACCTTACGCCCGCTCTATCGCTAAGGTAGACTGGAGAACCATCGCGATTGCGCCTTTTGAGCTGGGCGAAGCGCCTCGGGAGAAAGCTAAACCGACTGGCATGATAAGGCGAGAGACCGGTCGCTGCTCGAGAGGTCTTTTCGAGTCCCTAAAGACTTACGCCACTTAGAGCGAGGAACCAGATAGTGTCCGCCCAAAGTGATAGCGCTCAACTCGGTCTTCCGACACTAGGCTTCACCAAATTTAAAATTATAGAATTCTATGGCTAAGTGAGAGTGTTCAAGCATTATAAGTCCGAATGTTTTGTTCGTTGTGTTGAGCGCCCCAGATGGACCCAAAATGGGAACAAGAGCGCCGAAGTTTATCCCGAACACCCCAAAGACTGCAGTGCTATGGGGCTGAAGCCGACGATTTGCCATCTCTTAGATTTGATAAACGGCCGCATACATAAGGTAATATTTAAATCAAACAAGCGCTGTTTAGTGCATATGAACAATGTTTTCAGCAAGACAGATAACACATGGCGAAGTCCACTCAATAATTACATCTCTGGGCACTCATCCGCAATCTTATGGCACCCTTCAAGACAGCCTTATAGTACATCTCGGCGTATGATACTTTTTGTCAAGGCATAGGGTCTGTCAGAGCTCTCTCCGTGATCCACCGCTGCCCTAATGCAACTTTTTGGCGGCAAGGGCCCGACGGGCACCTTCAATACTGTGGAGCGCTGATGACTCTCCACCTGTGGAGCACGATCCACCACCGCCACGACGAGGTCAAGTAGCCCTGTGCATGGCCTCTGTGCCACGCCGGACTATGAGGCCCTTCATGGCCTGCTCGGCTACCTTAGGAGCTCGACCAGCTGATTCACCGGTCGCTAGGGGCACTGGATGTCCGCCTCAACAGATCGAGACCGAAAGACCTTCT